>VWZN01002329.1:661291-720690 GCA_013396955.1 Regulus satrapa | reverse complement strand
AAAAAAGGCTAAGTCTCTCGCCCGGAATCATCCAAAATCCAGACAACACATAATCCACTACAGGAAATATAAACGCCTAATGCAATTTCATAGGCAGCTGGAGGGTGCCAAATTTGCTAGCCCACACAATAGGTTGCAGGTCTCTCTGTGGGGGAAAAAAACAAAGGCAGGGAGAGGGCTGGGCTGTAGCTCCCCTCAGTGATCCTCAAACCTTGGGAACTTCAGCTGTGGCTGCTGGCAAGAAGAGGCCGCTAATCCCGCAGTCTGTAACAACCAGAAACACAGCCATATTTAGTCATGTTTTCCAGCCCCTTCTCCTATTCCTGCCTGCTGGACAGCCATTTGATCGGGGCTAGAGATTCAAATCAAAACGAAACGTTACCAGCCCATGCAAAATTTAGAAAGGGATAGCCACAACCCTGCAGAGCTGATGATAAAACGGTGCTGGAAATCCCTGCCTGAGTGACACTGGAGCTGGCCGGGGATACCAGCCCTGTGCTGAAGGGTCTGGCTGACCCAGAAATCAGCTGTGTGACTCACGATTACCGTCTCATGCTGGCCACTCCCTCCAGAGACTTGCCTCTGGTTTTAGTAATACCACTTTTCTTCATCCAACTTGCATTTAGATGGAATTTAGATCCATTCAGATGGTTTGGGTGACATGGGTTAAATACAGAATGGGGAAATCACCATAGTCTCCTGAGTAAGTGCTATAAATTCCAGCAATTTACGACAGAGGGGAAAGCTGGAAGCAGTCTGAGTGCATTCTTCAGCAGTGAGAATGCACAGGTAGGGCACCCAAATAAATGTAATTGTGGTATGAGGCTTTAACCATGTCATTCTAGAGAAGTCTCTGCAGTTTTATCTCCTGGATCTGCTTACACTTATTTTGAGTCTTTTTCTCCCCTTAATATCCATTTTCCACTGTCGCCGCTGCCACTCCCTCAGCAGCATTCCTGAGTCTGGTCCAGCAGGCTGGCTCCTTGGAGTTGCTTCCCCGCCCGGCATCCCCCAGCCCTCTGCTTTTGTGATTTGTCTTTTCCTCCCCTTTACTGCAGCGGGAACTTTCCCTTGGGAGACATTAGTAAGGGAAGGGAGAGGAAAAGAAATGAGAGCCAGAGGTTCAGATTGTCAGTAGGAACGAACTCACCCCTCCACTGCCAAAACCTCATTGAAGGCTCCCAGAATTACCAGGAGTGTGAGCCTGTAAGGCAAGGCTGCCCTGCCTCTGCTCAGCCCTCTTCTTCCCCACCGCCCACTGGGGTCTCTGCAGTGTACCCCAAATCCTTCTGCAGCATCCCCAAAATCCCTGCTCGGGCTGCCCATGGCTGTCCTGTGTCACTGAGCCCAGAAATCTGCCACTACAAACATCACAGCAGGCAATCCCATCCATAAACTGCTCCAGCTCTAAGACCACTGTTGAAGCAGTTTCCAGCTCCTCCATGGCTGTGGGGCAGCTGCTTTAGAATTAGTTTACAGCCACGCTCTCCCTTTCATACAAAGCTATTACCAAGCTGTTGCTTTGTTTCAAAGAGATCACCTCACACTAGCAGCTCTGTGCTGAGACCGAGTGCCAGCTTATGTGTGGTGGCACCAAACCAGTCAGAAACAGGCCAAAAAATTTCCCTCGAGTGCTTTAGCACTCCTAGGATACCTGAGAGGAGTGGGATCCCCAACCCCCAGAAGCAAGCCCCTGCTGCAGCGTGCAGCCAGTAATCACATTTCATCCTGGCACAGACAAATTCCTCTTGCACTTCCTCCCTGCCGCCGAGCGCAGCACGCTCGCCCCGGAGAGCGAATTATAATCAAGCTCAGCAGGGCTCATAATCAACACAGGTAAGTACACACTGAGTCTCGCTGTGCTTCGGAAATAAATAAAGCAGCCCCTTTCACCTGCTGTATCGTTGATAATTCATCTCTTTCCTCCAGCTTTCAACCCACGAGAAATTTCTTCAGCTGAAACCATTCTTCATTAGTTCTCTGAGGTACTTAATTTTTAAATGCATCCCAGTCCATCAGTCACAGCTGGTATTCTCCATCCACACTTAACACATCATTCTCTAAGGCAGTAATTTAGCAGTAGGATCCTACCAGATCTACCAGATCCTCAGGTCCCCAAATCTTACCTTTTTTTAAAAAAAAAAGAGGATAGAAGTTTAAATTGCAGAGCAGGAATTGTCACAAGCACTTATTTTCTGTGAAATATTGTGCTGTGACTGACTCTGGCATCAAAGGATTTGCTTTGAAAAAGGAGAGGAGAGGAGAGGAGAGGAGAGGAGAGGAGAAAAAACAAAAAGGAGAAAAGACAGGAAATATTTTATCTGTTCACTGCTCAAGAAAACCAGAAAGCAGTAGCACCAAAACCACATGGGAGCCATCCCTGTCCTGGCTCAGTAGTGTATAACCCATTTCTGCTGCTTGGTTCACTCTCACCCAGCCACTCAGACAGCACCGGTCAGCCCTGCACACACCAGCACACACCAGATGTGTCCCCAGTTTCAGCAGTGTGAGTAGGGCACAGGGCTGGGAGTCCTGGGACTGAGTGTGTGTGATTCTCCCCAGCAAAGGGAGCTGGGCAGTGACAGTCGATTTACCCCCCCAGCCTAAACAGGAGCCCAAGCGCCTCTTTTTTAGCAGCACTTGTGGGGTTACCTGCCTCCATAGAGGCAGGATCCCTGCTGGGCAGGCAGGAGTGTTGCTGGGATCACCTGGGGGATTCTCAGGGAATCTCTGACCTATGCTGCAGGAAATTGAGTGCAGAAGGGACCTGTGGGCTCTTGTGGCTGGCCCAGGGTGGGGGAATAAAAGACCAACTAGCCTGCTACAGCCCTCTGGGAGCACTCTCTGCCTCAGTGGGATGCCCCAGCAAGTGGGACTGTGACCAAAAGGTGCCCCGTGGGCTCCCACCCGAGCACCTCTCACCCTTCTGCAGCACAGCCAAGGCTCTGCCGCAGCCAGGAGCGGAGCGCGGGCATTTCCAGACCCAGCTCTTCCCGCCACGGCGCCTGCTGGGAGAGTGTTTGCTTATTCCACCCCGGTGGCCAGGAAAAGGCTTTGTTTGACAGGGGAAAACTGAGCCAGCTGCCCACAGCAGTGCTGCTGCCCCCACACACCTTTGCCAGTAGAGAAATTAGTCTGGGGAGCCTCCCACCAGCGCTGCCTAAGTGCCTCCCAACTTCATGGCAGCCTGCAAACAGAGATTAACTTTCCTGGGGAATGACAGAATCCAGCTCATGCTTTCTGTTTGGAGTGAATGTCCCATGACAGTTTATTTTAATCATCTTGCTGCTTTTAATAGCACATGGCAGCGTCGTGAGGCAGCCTCTCCTGCTGGGCAAGCCATAGGTACTGCGGACCTACGGAGAGCAGGCATCCTCTAGCACAGCTCATAGAGGTGCCAGGGAAATGCAAAGATTTTGGGGAACTAATCTGCCAAATCCTGAACAGCAGAGCAGGGAGCAAATGCTCTGTCCACCCAGGGGATCAGGACCTTGAAATCTTGCTTTGGAGAGAAGCTGCTTTGAAATGATCCTGTGTGGTAATCCTGGACACAGCTCTGCCCCTGCCATGCCCCATATCCATGGAATGGGTTCCCCCTTTCTCTCTCCATCTCGTAACTCTCTGCTCCCAGGTTATGGGAGAGCAGCCACAGTGAAGCTGCTGTCTGGCCTCCCTCTGTGATTTTCTCCCTAATCCCCTTTCATCCTCTGCCCAAAGCAAACATGTCCGGTCCCTTCACAGGGATGCGTTGCCAGGCTTGGCTCATCCTCGGTGTCCCTCTGAAGCTGTGCTGTGTTTAGGGCTGGCTCCCCAGTGGGAGGGCCCATCCTGCAGGGCACGCTGACACATCCCTGGTCGCTGGAATGCCGGTCCCATCCTTGTCCTGACACTTCCACCGGAGGCAGTGGAGCCGCCTGCCCCGCACCATCAGCCCCACAGCTGCAGATGCTGGGCCCCAGCCCCGCTGGCGTTTCCGTTCAAGCACTTCTGCTTTTCTCACCTGCCCAGGGAAGCAGTGCCGGCATCGCCCTCTGAGGCAGGCGGGGCTTTGCTCCCGCTGTAATTCCCTCCTGCGCTGTAGAGCTACTCTGTGTTCTCCTCTAGCGCAGCAGAGCTGCCAGCTGTGCTGGCCATCCCTACTCCGAACCAAATTCCTTGGCTGCAGCACAGAGGTGAGCGCTTCCCTTAGCAAAGGAGAGGTGTGAGGATGCAGATAAATCTCCTCCAGCCTCACAGCAGGGGCCTGAACAAACACAGACAGCACAAACCCGGCGGCCTTCCCTCGTGTGGGGTCCTGCTGCAGTCTAACTGCAGATCCAGGCTGGAGCATGAGCCGTGCCCTTGGAGTCGCCTGCAAGAAACTTTGCAGGTGAGAGGGAAATGGGAAGCTGAGCTTCAAGCAAAAGCTGATCAAGAGCTTTATCCGTGCCTTACCCACAAGGACACACCAGGGCAAGACAGCCGGGTGCCTCGTGCTTCCGAAAATGATGAGCTGGCGAGCTGAACTGCACAAGCACATTGACAGCCCACAGGATCAAAAGCCTGCGCAGCAAATTACCTCATTAAAACCTGTTTTGGCTGTGCCCATAACCTCAGCTTCAAAGCCTGCTGCAGTTCCTTGCGACAACATTAATACTTAGGCAAGCAGAGAGCGTCCCCGGAGGCTGGAGCCAATCTCTCCTCCAGAGCTGAGCTCCTTGCATTTGCACCAGCTTTGAGAGGCAGAAATGGGGTCTGAAGGAGCCAGCTCTGATCCGGGATGGACTCGGCAGCAGCACGCAGCCCCCATGGGGGAAGTGCTGAGAAGGAAACGAAACAAGCTTTCAACACATGCCCGCTGGCCACGGCAGCCTGGGCAGGCTGCATGCACCCAGCAGCTTGCGGGGCTGAGAAGTTTTGCCAGGGTCCTCTCAAATCCCAGACACAGCTCAGGATTGAGTAAAGCGTTCTGGAAGAGCCTGGGCTAGGAGAAAGGATGCTTCTCTTGCTGCTGCACCGGGAGGGCCTCAGTGCCAGGAGTTTGGGGGAGGAAAAGTGGAAGGCGGGCTCAGCTCTAGTGTGATGCTGTTTCTTTATAAGGCAACACAGGGAGATGTTTCCCTGGATACAGTGGGAATGAAAAGCAGGAAGTTCCTTTGATCACAGCTCCAAGAGTTTGTTGTATTTTTTCCCTTTCTCCTTTTCTTTCTTCCACCAAGTCATTGCTTCACCCACGAAGCTGGCAGAGGCTGCCCCACATCTCTTGGCTGTGCAGTGCAGCATCCCTGCACTTCCAGGCAAAGCTCTCGACTGGCACCACCACCCTCTGCCACCAGAACGGCGTGAAACTAGGGGTGAGAGCTAGTGAGACTTTTCCTTGCCACAGAGCCCTCCTTCCAGATGGGTCTTAAATGAGGTCAGGGATTTGAGCAATGGCCCTTCTCTTATAAAGGAGCCTAAGGAAGTGATCTATTTGTCCCAAGTGATACACTCTGCCACAACACCCATGGTGGTTATGAGATTCTGCACAAATTCCATCAGAAGTCAATTAGGGCTGTAGTGAATTAAGCCATTCACAGTGTAATTCCAGATTAATTAGCAGCAAGCAACCACATTATGAGTAACACAGCAGTGCGAGGCCAACCACTCCATCATCATCAGTCCTCTACTTCCTCCCTCGCTCTTCCTTAGGGAAGGAGAGCTGAGCAATAGCGAAACCTCCAAGGCAGACTCTCCTGCAGGGCATGTGTCCCACAGCCCCTGCTGCCTCCACGCACCCTCAGCTGCTGCAGGTGAGCGGAGAAGGGGGCCTGCCCTCAATGTCCCTCCTGCACAACCCAGCCCAGTCCAAGGAGCAGCTGTACTTTTACCTAATTGGCTTTTCAGCGTCCTTCTCTGTATGTTTTACCCCAATTCAAAGTCTCAGAGAGGGAGAGCCCGCTCCCTGCACCTCTCCTCTTGTGCCAGACCATCACTGCTCAAGGCATTTCATTTTTTGCTTTTCCTCTTGCTGCATGGCTGTCCAGCTCTTTATTCTGCTCAGCTACACAGGCTTGATGTGCTAGCAAGAATGGGAGTCACAAATTTAGGACAAAATAAAGGGGTTTAGTTTCATTTTTTGCTATCCTTTTCCTTCTGCTTTTGTTCCCACTGCTAGAGCATCAGGGAAAAGACAAAATTAAATCCAAACAGACAGCAGCTATCCTCTAGTACTACTTCTCTGTCCTGAAACTGGGAATATTGTCTCCACCATCCCTGAACAGGCTGAGCTGCCTGACCTCCATCTAGCTGGGCTGCAGTAGCCTGCATTTTATTTTCAGATCACTCAAACCACTGCTCTGAGACCTCCCTCGTACCCCAGGCTGGAAAAGCTGCAATTTCCACCTTAGCTCCCCTACTCCAGTGCCTGTCACTGAGGAATCCCACTTCACAGCCATTGAATCTGCACCCTCATTCTCCATTTACCTTAAGTGGTACTTGAATCAATTTGTGGAAGAAATGTAAGAGAGCTAAATCCTAAACCTGGCAGGTCAGTGCTGCTATGCCCAGGAACCCAGCTGGAACTGGCTCTAATGGCCACTGTGTCCTTGCTCTGCCCCGGGGGAAGCTGCAGCAGGAACCAGCAGAGCACGCAGCTGCTCCCCAGGAAAGGAGGTTCTTTCTTTGCACAGGACGCTGCTGCAGGTCTGGAGATTTATCTCCATTTCCCAGAGGCTGGGCTGGTTGCTCTGCCCCTCGGTTCTGCCATGGTCTTCCAGACCCACACTGTAACCTGCAACAATTTAACCTTTTGAAAAGCTGGTTTATTACACGTAATGATTTGGTTGCCAGTCCTTAGGCCCAGCGCAGGGACAGGAATGTTTGTAATCAACTTTATAATCTCTTACATATCCTCAAAATCTCTCTATGCCCTTCCCTGTAATTTAGACCCCTTTTGCCTCCTGCTAGGATCAGCCCTGAGGCGGGATGGTGCAGACAACAAACAGAGCTCCAGCAACAACTTCCAGAAACTATTTTTTGTAGGCCCCATAGAAAAGGTCCCACCTCAATCTCTTTTCTACCACACTTAACTACCACTGTAAGCATTCACCTACTCGGGCAACCCCCAAAACACCAGGAAAAGCCACTGTGAAGCATTTACCAGCTCTAGAGAGCCACAGAAGAGCAACCGACCTGAAACCATGAGAATATCCTAGCTCAAGGTTGCACTCTGCAAAGACAAAAATGGTGAGTAGGAGACTTTTGTCCCTTCCATGGGGATGCACAAAGTAGTGGAAAGCTGAAGAAAAATACTGTGCCAGTTAAAAAATAGAAGATACAAGCCTCTTTCCATCTCTCACAGGACAGAAGAGCAGCCAAGCAATGCTCTGGCTCACACTGCAAACCTAAGGACACAAAAAGCAGCCTGAGCTTAGAAGGGTCATCACACCCCCAGCACAGGTTCTGCTCTGGATCACTGCAGTGCCTGGCCCATGGTGCCATTTCAAGTTGATCCTATGATGGGAAAGCAATTTCTATGCAATTTGAAGGGCACACTGGACTCAGAGATAGCCTGCAAATTTCTGCAAAACACTTTGGAAAAAGACTGAAGCAGCAGAGCCAGTAACCTCCCAGCTGACAAAGTCCAGTCCAGTTTCTAACAGCCTATATATGCAGTACATCAAGCACAGCAGTGTCTGTATTCCCCACACCGTGAACCTGCAATCCAGCCCCTCATGCCTTAATCCCTATGCAGACTTTCAAAAGCTGCAACCAACATAACACAGCTTCAAAAGCAGCTCATTCTCCAACCCCTTTATGATGACCCTGCACCCACTTGTGCAGCAGCACATGGTTAACCGTGCCTGCTCCTTCTGCACTCCCCTTCGGCTTTTTTAACTTCCACTTACAGTGAAGTTGCTTAATGAGGAGACTTTTCCCCTCCCAACATCTGGTTCGGCAGAAACGCCGCCCTTTGGGGGCAGCAGCCACGTGTGCTCCCCAGGGAAGGAGTTTCCTGTAAGCTGCCCCCTCCCTGCTCCCCGTTTGCCGGGCTGGCCCTAGCAGCAGCCCCTGCTGCCGAGCGCCAGCTCCTCCCTCCCCATCGCTGCCACCCAGGGCCCGGCGCCACCGCAGCTCCCAGCTCAGACTTTCTCAGCAAGGTCTAAATCTCTGCCACCAGCACGGGATGGGAGGGACGAGCTCCGAGTTCAGGAGCTGCTGGTGTTGCACTCCCGCTTCTCCTGCCCTGGCTGTAGGACCAGAACACACTTGTGGCACTCCAAGGGGCCGGAAAGACCAGAATACGGGCACAAGTTTCTTACTCAATTTCTGGCAGAAATGTAACAAAAAAACCAGAGTCTCCCTGGCCACACAGGGTCTTCACTGCACCGAGGGAAGGGCAACACACTCACACGACTGCAGCACATGGATAATCTTTATTGGTTACATCAGTGGAGCACCAGTAAACCATTAGTGTAGTGGTGACACACAGCTGAGGTACATGCTAAGGCACTTTTATTATATAAAAAAAATTTAAATTCTTCAGTGACAGAAATTGGGATAGGAGATTCCTGCATTAGAGTGGTTCAGGTATACAGTATGGGGCTTTATATTTAAATTGTACTTTGCTCATAAGTAGGTCTAAATGCAGCATATACAATATGGTTAAGAATACAGGTAAGTCCAGCAACCAGTGTATGGTGTAGAAAAGTAGACTATCTATATATAACCATGGTCCCAAGAGAAAGGCAGTGATAAAGACCTTTATTTTTTTTTCTTAATTACTTATTACAAGAAATACAAAGGTCTTACATATATCTGTGCAGATTAAAGTATTTTTAATACACTCTTAATAACTAAACCCAACCCCTGGTTACAGAGCAGGTGCAAGAGGCTTGGACACGTCAATAAGAGGAATTTTCTTCCTCTTATCCCCACCCTCTGCCCACTACCCTATTAAATTCCTCTAGATTCTGTCTATTACCATTAAATATATTTGGTCCCTCAGAGATTCTTGGACGAGCACAAGGACATTGCTCTGCTCCCCCAGCCTGTCATTAACTACTGGTCCACACTACCTTAGATGAAACCGCTCAGAGGCAGAGACACAAACAGGACATCATTGCACTTCAGAGANAAAGAAAAGAAAAAAGAAAAAAAAAAAAAAGAGACAACTTTGGCAAATCCCCCAGATAAGCGGTCCCAAGGAGTTTCAGTATTCAGCCCTCCCTGGAAACACACGAAAGAAGGGCAAATTGCCATGGCCAAAGCACACCGTTTTTCCTGAAACTGCTCCCAAACCACAAGGGGGGCAGATTAAAAGAGGCAGAAATCTGAGGTCACTGAACATGATTGCCGAAAGCAAACGAAGAGGGAGAGGAAAGAATACAGGACGAAGCTTCCCTGCAGCTAGAATTGAAGACAAAAGGAGATTTACAGCAAAAATAATCTTTCCCTAACCCCACTCCCTCCAAACTGTGTAAGGATTTACCAGCAGACATGCACAGTTCTACAGGCCTTTGCAGCGGCAAGACTGCTGGTCAAATATCAGAGCCCTGACTCTTTGGCATTAAATACAAAGAGGATTAGGAAACTGGAAAGAGGCGAAAACTAGGAACACTGGGTGTTTGATGGCTCCAGATCCAGAGACCTGGGCTGACTCTACAGCGGAGAGGGTTTGTTGAAAGTCCAATGGAAGAGGGAAGAGTAGATGGGTCACTCCCTCACGTGTAACCTGGGTCAAATGGGAGGACTTATTCAGTAGCTTTGGCATCACCAGCATCTGCCTTGCCATCCACTTCCTCGTCGGACACCGACTCTCCCGTTCCCTTCCTGACCATCCGGCGTGTCATGACGAAGGGCAGGTCCCCGCGCCTAGGGAAGGGCACAGGGCACTTCAGAGCCTTCCACGGAGCTCAGAGCCTTCCACGGAGCTCAGAGCCTTCCACGGAGCTCACGGGCAGGGCAGGCTCTGGCAGCAGGCGAGCACCGGCCCCGCTGTTTGCTGGGGGCAGCTGCACAGAGCCCGCGCTGCGCCGGCTGCCGAGCCACGGCACGAAAGGCTCCTCCTTACCTGAGTTTGCTCTTCAGGGAGCTGACTTCTCTGTTCATTGCATCCGCTGTTTCGGTGGCATCCTCCAGCTCCCGCTGGAGCTTCCTACGGGATGCGTTGGCTCGCTGGGCCTCCTCTTCTGCTTCCTCCAGCTGGCGCTTCAGCTGCTTCAAGCGCATGTTTGCCTTGTCCGCCTGGATGGGGCAAAAAATAATAAGAACTCGGTGTTTCCCCAGAGCTGCAGCACAGTAGTTAGAACAGCAAAAAGCAGTTTCCAAAGCTCCCTCTTCCCTTGCTGAGGAGAATTGTCTAGTACTTGAGAGGTCCTAGCTTTTCTTTGAAGGAATCACATTTTTATCTGTCTCATCTTGTAATTATTACTGTGACAGAGAAGAAGAGAAATCCATGCCTTGGTCATAGAAGGGAAAGCCTGTCCCCGCAGAAGACTCACAGACACCACAGGTCACTGTACCCACCTGATCTTTGAATTGCTCAGCATTACGCCTCTCATCATCCACCTGCAGCAGGATGTCTTTCAGCTTCTTCTCGGCACGGCGCACCTGTTTGCTGGCAGCCTGACGCTCCCTGAACACAAGCACAGGGGGGCTCAGACAACAGCTTATCTCCCACCGTCCCCAACAAGACCACCTGAACTGGGCAAGTTAGAAAAGTGAGGAAAATAGCAAAAGCCCTCCTTAACTCAGGGAGAAAAGGGGATGGGAAGCAATGCTCCCCACAAATGATCTGATGAGACATGGGCAGGAGCTACAGAGGGGCAACAAGTGTACCACAACTACAGTTTCAGGAGTGGTTAAATTCAGAAGAAGCTGTAAGTGTCTACTGTGAAAAACAAGGAAGGTGCACCAAGATCTTACTTCTGTACCACCCTGTACACCTAAAATGAAGCTCTCACTCAGACATATCAGAATAAAGAAGAGCTTAAACTCCCAGAAGGCGTGGAAGCATGGAAAGCAGACAGAGCTCCTCCTAGTACATACTTTATCTCCATGTCCAACTGCTCTTCCAGCTGTGCTATCTTTGCTTCCAAGGCCGTGATGGCAGACTTGCACTTGGACTTGATGTTGCTCTCCATCTCCTGCAGTTTGATCTTGAGCTCCTTGTTCTGGCGCTCCATCTGCTGGCGAGCGTTCTCGTTCTTCTGCGCGTTGCTGCGCTCGGCGTTCAGGTCGGCATTCATCTGATCGATCTGCACAGAGACAGAGATAAGGACTCCTCAGCACAGCCAGTGCTCCTGCCTGAAAGGCTCATTTATTTCTCAGAGGAAAGAAGAACAAGGACTCTGAGGGTGAGCTGAATTCTTGGAATAACTCTGACGAAGAGGGAGCCGTCTGTAGCAGGACACTTCTCCAAGTGTCTTAGTTTGCCTGGCTTTTCAAAGTAATTCCTTGAATAACAGGTTTATCAACCTCCTCTTAGGGCTAACTAAACTTGCCAATCACATCCACTGCCCTCTGGGGCTAAGGCCATGGTTTGGCACTTAACACAGTAATTATCAGTCTCCGAATTACAAAAATCCTGAGGCAAGTGGATCCAATTTATGTGCTTTGCTAATTTATTGTTTATTTGCTGTCTGTCTATTTCCACTACAAAGCAGGAGCTTAAAAATACTGATTTTCAGAGGTAAAAGGGTAAGAACTTGTCTACTTCCAAGCCAGGGTTCTGGCTGATAGTCAACCAAGTAGAGAACTACATTCTCATCTATCAGAATGAGAGAGAGCTTTGGAAAGCCATCAGCCCAGCTCCTTGGCTTTGGAGTGTTAAGAAAACACCATGCTTGACTCTCAAAGTTGGGCAGATAAAATATGGCAGACAACAGGCAGATTAAGATTGTGGTTTCTATAGCAGCCTAGTAAATGTCGAAAGTTCTGTCCATTTGAAACAGCACAGAACTGGCAGAAAAGTAATTTTCCAAGCACACTGTCAGGCATGTCAAGTTGGAACAGCATGCCACAGATCATCTTTCTCAATATCACTTAATACAGAAAAAAAGGACTGGGAGGGGGTTGGGTTGGTTTAAAATAAACTTGGGAGAATGTTCCGGCTACCAAATTCTTTTAAATGACCAAAGCCAGTGAGTTAACATCAATTCTGGCTGCTGTTTTCTGTACTGTGGTATTCAGCTGTTTCATCTTGCTCACACCTAAGGCCTTCTGAGGGCCAGCACTGTGCACGAGGCAGCTGCTGGCGTTACTCAGAGCACAGTCTGACAATTCACAGACACCAGAGAACCCCCACGGGCCGCTGCAGCCTGAGCAGGTACCTGAAGATTTGCCTTCTTGAGCCGGTCATTGATTATCTCTGTGTTGCCCTGTTCTTCTTCTAACTCCTCCTCCAGCTGAGCTATCCGTGCCTCCAGGCGCCTCTTCTCCTCCATGGCCAGTGCTCTACAGGACACAGAGTCATGAGAGCATTAAAGCAGCACTGATGGCATCAATGCCTTGGGGAAAACTCACCATTTGTACACAAAATTAGTTCAGTCTTTAGAGAGCAGAGGGGATACAGCGTGTGCTGCAGTCTACATCAAAATAACAGGCCGAGAAGTGTTTTCTCACAGCAGCTCCTCCTCCCTCAAATGGGGAACATTACTCACCCTTTACCACTGTTGTTGGCAATCTCATCAGCCAGTTCATCCCTCTCTTGCTGGGCCTGGCGCTTGGCACGCTCAGCAGCTGCAAGTTCCTGGAATGAAAACGAGACAGTGGACAGTGATCCAATAGGAAGCTACCAATTAATGCAGCATAGGGAAAAGGAGTTACTGGTAATGGCTGGTATGGTCTCTAGCATAATCCAAGGCTAATTATATGACCCTGCCTGTTCCTCGTCCACCTCACAGCCTCCTTTGCTTTGCACACTCCTATCACAGCCGTAAGGAAAAGGCTAAATTCTGCATTTTGAACTGGACCTCACATTTGAGCAGAGAAAAAAGTACGAAAGAAAGGAAATAAACACTCCACCTTAGACTGCTGCATATAGTTCTTGGCCAAAGGAAACAAACCAACCCTTGACTTTTATGCATATTCCATTACCTCCTGCAACTGGATCATCTCTGCCTCCATGCTTTTCAGCTTCTTCTCATTTTCTTTGGCCTGTACCAAGATCTCTTCTCTGGAAGTACGTGTCTCCTCCAGCTCCCGCATGTAATCCTTCATTTGTGCCTGAAAACGGAGAACAGAAAGGGATGAATTTCAGAGCATTCATATTAGAGATGTGGTTTGTTTGTCTTATGGGAAACATGGATGGAAAATAGAAATAGGGATTCATTACTCTTCAGCAACCACAAAGGTTGCTGTAAAAACAAAAGGAATCATCCTTTTTGCATTTCACAAGTAACATGTAAAAATATCAATGGAAGCAAACAGGATTGCTTATCTGTAGAAAAAAAAATTGTCAGATAAATGGAGAGGAAGGGAAGGGACAGGAAGCTATCCAGTGAAGCAATGGAATGAACAGTCTAGGGAGGATTTAGTTTTTCCTAAGAACAGGTCAGACAACTTCTTGCAGGAATTTAAAAAGCACAACAGAGCCATCTTGGGGCAGGAGTAGGCCTAAATGTTATTCAAGGTCCTCTAGCTTTTGCAGCTCTTTCCAAAACCACGGACCTTGAAGCAAGCACTAGAGTAGACCTTGCCTACACAGCTTGTCTGCCAGGGAGTTAAACAGGCAGACTGGGATTAGAAGGATGCTTGAAATGCCAAAAAATCTTTCACAGCGATCTGCTGCAAGATTCTGCTGCTCTTGTGACACTGGTGCATTGTTCTGGCAAGGTGAAATCTCGCATCCCGTTTCCCCGGTGTGAAAGCTCTGCCCTGGCAGCTGAAACAGCTGCAATGTTTCACCTGCAGTTTGCGCAGCTGCTTGATGGCTTCTTCACGGTTCTTGTTAGCAGTGTCTATATGGCCTTCCAAATCCTTCAGGTCCATCTCGAGCTTCTTCCTGGCAGCCACAGCCATGGAGCGCTGTTTTCGTTCATCTTCCAGTTCTGCCTCCATCTCCCGAACCTGTGTGGAGCAGCAGAGGCATCAGCATTTCAGCTCCTTTGCTTCCCAGCACCCACTTTTTACATTCCCCTTTCAAAGGCGGCACAAGTGCAAGCATGTGACTTGTCTTCATTCTCCTTGGCAGGGGGATGGGGCTGACATTCCTCGCTAATAGAGCCCCACGGGTTCTCTGATAGACAAAGACTATGGGAACAATCACACACACAAGGGAGGAAGTCTCTCACAGCTTTGCAACATTGCCTGGAGCATTAACAATCTCTGGATTGGCACTGTCTATGTGACCACCTTTGGACACAAGTGCCTTAGTGTCCAGACTGTACTGAGGATTTACAGAGTATTTCTTACTTGTCTGATCAGCTGTTTCTTCTTCTCTTCATTCTGTTCATCACGCCCCTGGAGGTCCCGGTCAAACTGCGCCTTCATAGCCTGTTGGTTCACTTCTAGCCGCAGTTTGGCATCCTCTGTGGCCTGCAGTTCATCCTCCAGCTCTTCCAGCTGTGTCTTCATCTCCTCCACCTGCTGCTCCAGGGCTCGCTTAGCTTTCTCCAGCTCATGGACCTATGGCACAGTACCACATGTGAGGTTTCCACAGAGAGTGCAGCCAATTTGATCTACCCTAACAGAAAAAAAGGCTAAGGAAAGCCACTCACATTAGACAGGCTACAAGAACACTGCACCTGCCCCTTGTATTAGGGCAGATGCACGCTGCCAGTCTGAACCACAATTACTGTTAGTTCTGGTTGTGTGTGTGTGTGTGTGTGTGTGTGTGGGTGTGGTGGGGAGAAAGAGAAAAGCATTTGTCAGCCCAGTCCTGACTTAGTGAAGACGCATCAGAGCTGACAACCTCTGGTTCTGACATAATTCAAGAAAATACTTCTTAGCCTCTGCATTTATTCTTTTCCTTAATTTATGTAATTTGAAAAAAAAAATGGAGGCAATACCTTCTCCTGCCTGGTTAATTGTTGTATTTTACATATCAGGTTCACTTCATACCTTCCTCTCGGCCACAACGACACCAGGTAATTTTCAGCTTTGCCACTGGGTCATTTGCATCATTTCCAACCCAAGATCACCACTTACTGATGTAATACAAATATAACAGTTGCAAACTCACAATGTATCCAGTGCTCTCTACAACCTTCCTCTGTGTTACCACTGGCATCAGGGTTTTGCAGTACCAAAGTAACAGTATCGACTGTGTGACATTTCCTGCCCGCACACTAACTGAACACTTACGCTTTTCCCAACATCATCCTTGGAGCTCATGAGATCTTCCATCTCTGCACGGAACTGCTTATTGACTCGTTCCAGCTCAGCCTTCTGCTCTATGGCTTCTTCCAGGGCTCTGGCCAGGGACAGGGCCTTGGTCTCCTTCTCCCGAGCCTCTGCCTCGGCGCGGTCCCGCTCCTCCGCGTACTTGGCAGAGATGGTCTTCTCCTCCGCCAACAGCTGTAAGAGCACAGCATCAGTATTCTGAGAAATTACTGGTCATTTGCTAACAAGGTAAACACGCATCTTTTCATCAGGGCCTTCTCAACAGTGCTCTTCGGTGGGCAGAAGGAATCAAGAAAATGCAGCTTCAGGGAATGAAGCGTGCCATCCCATCTCTTAACAACTGCGCTGACCCCAAATAAACAAACCCCTGACTTCCTGAGCCTCCAAACTATTATTTTCAACTTCTCTGAGATGATTTGCAAACACTTGAAACTCAATCTTGGTTTTGATATAAATGTTATCCCTTTGGGATTAGGAGCATTGCTTAACTTCCTATTCATGGAACAAAATTAATTTACTTCCATTAAAGCTTTTTTCTCCACTCGACATGCTCTGCCTTAGTTCAGAAATAAATATGCATTCTCCAACCAGCATTGCTTAGGTATTCTTAAAGCAGACCTATCAATAAGATGTACCTACTGAATGCTTATGACTGAAGTCATACCTGATCAAACTTCTTCTGCTTCTTCTCTAGGTTGGAGACGATCTGCCGCTGATGGTCCAAGTCCACAGCGAGGTCATCCAGCTCTTGCTGCAGGCGGGTCTTGGTTTTTTCCAGCTTGTCATATGCAGCTGTCTTCTCATCATATCGCTGGCTCAAGCCCTCCAAGTCCTTCTGCAGCTTCTTCCTGGCTTCCTCTGTTGACTCAAGGCAGCCCAGACCATCATCCATCTTCTTCTTGGCATCTATTGCCTAAAGGACCAGGATTGCACACTAAGCCATGGAAAATGTTCTGTGCAGTTTACCAGCACCAGAAGTTTAGGACTTTCAAGTAAGAGAGTCCACTCATTTCTGAAGGTACTACTCTCTTACTTGGGTAATACTGCATGACTGAATTCCCAAAGGAATTCCTGGACAGAAATCTACGAGCAGTTCATATGATTATCATCAGAGACTTCCTCATTTCTTCTCTCACCCAAGTCAGCAAAATCACCCTTGCCCAGGAAAGGTGGTTGTTACCAGAAGTCAACTGCATCTAAATCTTACTTCTCTCAAGACAGACCTGTATTTACACTTCCTCTCAAAAGTCACTGGTTTACGGGATGCAGACTCTGTACCTGTTGCTGAAGAATAGAGATCTGTTTCTCCAGGTTTCTCTTTGCCTCCTCCTCTTCCTCCAGTTGCTCCTTGAAAGCATTCTTCTCATCTTCCATTTGCTTCAGCTTGGTGCTGAGGCTCAGTTTGAGGCGAGTCTCCTCCTGCAGGAGCTCCTATAAAGCAAACGCCCCAGTGGAATTCAGCACCACTCATCGGATTTAAAGGCTCACAATCCTCACCCTCTCTCTCCAGGAGTGCTTCTCAAGTTGAGTTTAAGCATGAAACTAATTTCACAGATAAGACACCTGAAGACTGAATTTAAATAAATGCCTTTCCATAAGTCAGTATAGACACAAAATATTCAGAGGGGTCCTATTGTCTCCTACACTCCAATCATTAAAGTACACTCCTTGCCACACAAGCTTTTCTACAATCCTTTCTCAAGTCCTCCAAGCAGCACAGAAGGTATTCATTCAGACCATTCTCAACAACAGCATGACTGTACTCTGTTATGTGTCTCTCTCATACTCCAGTACCAAAGGAACACAAAACAGGCCCAGGTGCTCTTGCATAGTTTAAAAACTATGCTGGTCTCAGCAAAACTGTACAGATCAGCTGGTCATTTACCAGCTTAGGGCACAACAGCATTGACTGACTTATGCTGCCAGTGCTTGAGCTGAAGGATCTGTAAAGATTAACCAATCTTCAAACTAGTGCAGAACTTTTGTATTGTGCCCTGTCTTTGGGTCTGTTTTTTAAAGAGTAATAAGCAGACAGAACATCAATGACTGTTCAAGGCTACTAATTATCGATGTGCTCTTCCTTTCCCTTCCAGCCCTCTTAGCATTCCATGCTCGACCTTAAGAGTCACATTCTGCTAACTGTAAATGATTGTTTTTCCCTTAAGACTAAGGATGATTCATTTCCTGAAAAAAATACAGAATTATTTGAATCTGTCACTTCCCCAACATCCACGGGAAATAAAACTTTCTGCTTAATTTGAACAAATTTACTGTAAATCACACACATGTGCACATACACAGAAACCCTGTCAAACACTTAGCTGTCAAAATCTCAAACAAGAACTTCAAACAAGCATTCCAGTCCGTTGAAGTACTAAAGTGCTCTCAGGTGGAAAGGTGATAGAACAGGACTTCTAAGCCCAAGACAGGGAAAGTCACATATGTTCCACAGGCTGAGGAAGCAGAAGGAAGATAACCAGCTTGTTTCTGTAGAATGCTCTCAATATCATGCAGTATAAATTGCTTAGGAAAAAAAAAGTTCAGACCCAATCCTTTGAATTGTTGTATAATCAGTACTTAATGGCATCCAGAGTGATTTCTCCCTTTACCAATTTGTAACAGACACACAGTTGCCTTGGTTTCCAAAGCTCTCACCTGTGTATCCTGAAGCTGTGATTCCAGAGCAGAGAAATCCTTTGCTAATTTGATTGATTTACTGTCAGACTGGTTCAGAAGACCTGTGACATTGTCCAACTCGACCTGAAGGAGAGATCAGAGTATCAGTTACTGAATGTATCAGCAAAAACAAAGATAGGAAGAGGTGAGCAGCTACAGGACCTAAAACTGAAAAAGGAGACACCTCTCAACAGGAGGGCATGTGTATAATCTTTCAAGGAAAGAACACATAATTTCCACAGTCACAGAATTAAATAAGAGAAGCTGAAAAGAAGTTTTTATTTCAGATCCCTTCTATTGCAACAGCCTTCTGATTTTGGTTTGGGTTTTTTAAGGCCTATGAGATTTCAGACTGGTAAGCAATTGTAATTTTTTTTACTAAACTAACCCTCTTCTATTTTATACTATCTGCTTCAGGATTACATCTAGAGTCTCAAAATTACATTTTCACGCTTCAAAGCAATGTGCATATGCTGGCAATGTTTGACTTCTAATGACGACCCTCCATAAAGGAAAAGGCCCAAGACAATGTTTCACATCACTCTAAGTGATTTGCTGCTCCTTTGAAGAAAGGAGGAGAAACCCATAAATTCCCACATCACCCTTGAGCCATCAACCATGTAACAAAACTTCCAGACACCGTCTTCCATGTGAGTTACACAGCCACCAGCCTGTGTGTGCCACTCCAGGTGCTCCAGCAGCTGAGTACTCACAGAGCTGTGTCTGCCTTCAGGGGCACAGACACTCTGACTCCTGGAGCCTTACAAAACTCCAACAGCAACTGCTTATTTCACCTTCTCAGGGCTGCTTGAAGTGACATCACTCAAAATACCCTGACCTGGCAATGAGTTAACGAGTTTGCAAAGTCCTTGGGAAACAAATGATGGTTTTGCTGTTTGTAGGAACATTATCCTCAGGAGGAGCAGAATTTTTCAACTAGCCATGGGGAGATTCCAGCCTACAACCTTTTCTCTTGAGGCCTGGGGCTGAAGCTAAGGAAAACCCACACCACTCACCTGCAGTTTGTTAACCCTCTCAGCCAGTTCAGTCTTCACTCTTTCGCCTTCTGTAAATTTCACCTGCAGTTCCTGGAGCTGAGCATCCACTTTTTTCCGCTTGTGTTCAGCATCACCTTTGCCCTGCAGAAGGGCCTTCACCTCATTGGACAGTTCAACCTTCTCGCTTTCCAGAGCTTGTTTTGCTTTTTCAAGATTTGCTTTCACCTGAAGAAAAAAAGGCAGCATAACCCTTCAGACTTTACCCATGGCAGGATCCAGTGAGTACATATTTTTTCAACAAACAAGCTAATGCTGTATGTTTAGCAGTTAAGTCACAGACTGCTCACTCAGAAAAAACAAGATGAACTATCACTGATCTATCACTGATTATTAGGAGACAGTCTAACAATCAGAGAAGACAACAATACAGAAAAAAAATCTTGCACCATCAGATTTCCAAATTGAAGGTTGTACAAGCTAACAAGTGCTAGCAGTGAGAATAATGTCTTGGCTGTGCAGTATAACATGACTAACAAAAGAAAAAATAATGAATGCCACTATTTAGGAGCTTTACATATGCTTCATGGAGAAAAATGATCTAGCAAGGGAAGAAGAACACATATATGAGTATCTGTGCTCTTCTGCACTGTCATCTCAGGGAGGTTGACTGCTTTGGCCTTGTGCTTTCTGTTCCACATACCCGTTTGGTTTGTTCTAACTGCTCTGCCAGCTCTTCAATAGCTTGTGAATGTTTCTGCCTCATCTCTTGGATTTGAGCCTCATGAGTCTTTGCCTCATCTTCAAGAGTCTTCTTCAAAACCGTTACTTCTTGTTCTCTCTTTGACCTGCAAAATTCACAAATTTCATTCAGATGCCAAGGAGGGAATCAAACAGAGGTGTATATCCACCAGCAGCCTCCCTAATGCAGAAAAATACCAGGGTCTGTTTAGGCTATAAAGACACTTTTTCAAGGGTAGCACTCAGCACTGCATCCTTCTTAAGTACAAGCTGGCAGCATTATTTCTGCCTAAGAAGTAACAGCCTGAAAGTACCAACGTTTCAGGGGTACCACTAATACTTTGGTTAAGCAGCAAATCAACTTTGTGACATCAGGTGAGGCAATGCAGTCTTGAGCAGGGCTTGCACACCCTCTCCTTCTGTAGTCACTGAGGCTGCTAACCAGTGATAAAGGCAGACTTGCTATGGTAAGAGACTGAATACAGCAGAATTATTAAAAGCAGCCAAAATCAAACCCAAATAAAGATAACACAGCCCCATGGTGGAGTTACCTCAGCTCCTGCTGAGCAGCTGTAGAATCTAGTGTGTCTTCTAGCTCTGTTTTCAATGCTTCCAGCTCTTCTCCCAGATCCCTCTTCTGTTTTTCAGCTTTATTCCTGAATGCTCTCTCTGACTCCAGGTCTTCCTGCAGTTCAGTGATCTGGGATTCGAGTTCCCTGATCTTCTTCAGGGCCATGTTCTTCTGAGCTGCCTCTTCTTCCACTCTGTGTTCAACATAAGGTTCTGGTCAGAGCCAAACTTAAACCACACACAAATTAAGACAACCTGTCCTACCAAAAATAATCAAGGAAAGCTGGTATTGGTCAGCTTTACAATGTTATAGTCAAACTCTGATCCATATATGACCTACAAATTCTAAGCTCTATCTCCCAACACTTGAGACAATGCAATTACTCACCTTAAAGAAGGGGACAGAGAGAGACTGACAACAGAAGAAAGCAGAAGAGAAAGCACCATTTTACAGTGGAAGTTGGATACTTTACTGAGTAGATGAATATAGCAACTACCAGAGGGACAGTGTGCTGCCACTACTTTTTAATCCCAATTTCAGGATTACTAGCCCAATCAAACACATGCAGTGTCTATTGCATCCACAGTCTAGTTTTGTACAGAGAATGTGACAGTAAGCAGCAGCTAAAGAACTCTAACGCCAAGGACATGGATCTTAAATAGTCCACAGGCTAAAATACAACATCCACAGATTGCATTTAATCCCTATTCCAGGTGACACAAAAGAAGAAATACTTCTGCAGCAGGTGGTCCCTGAACCCCACAGGTCAGGTTCTCACCTAGCTAGGGCTGCCTGCAGCTCCTCTTCCTTCTTGGCCAGCTGCATTTTGAGCTCTGCAATCTGAGCCTGCAGCTCAGCAATCTGGTCATGCAGATCAGTGGAGTCCCCTTCAAGCTTCCGACGAGTCTTTTCCAATTCTTGCCTCTGCTTTTCCTCGCGTCGCAGGCGCTCTAACGGAGATGGGGACATGTTAAGTGACACAGATGACACACACTCAACACTGGACGAGCACAGAAAAATAGATCTATTTAAGCAATACTTTTCTTCCTGATAACACAACTCTCCAAACTGTAGCTGGACTGCATTATTTTGTCATTTGTTATACAGGCATCTACTCCTATTTTGCCCTCAAAATATATCTGGGCAACTTCCCTTCCTCCCACCCTACAGCCAAACCTCCTTTTCCCACTTTCACTGTAACAATGCAAACACAATGCCAGTCTCACACCATGCAGGCATAAGCACCCATTTAGTGATGCTGAACACAAGGTCTGCCTCTCGCTTTAGTGAAACTAAACAGGCAGTCTCCAGAAGGATATCATTCTAGGACTCTGAAGAACTTGTGCAAACAGGCTCTCAAATCAGAAACAGCACTAACCCTGACAGATGGATGCTGCTGGAAGTAGAAAAGGGGAGACACTTCCACAGCAGGAGAAGAAAGAGAACCAGCCTCTCTTCTCCATTGGACTGGCTGCTTTGGAGAGGATTTTTATTTAGATCAAGAGCTCAGCTGACAAGGCACATAACCTTCAGCCAGACAGAGCACAGCTCGATCAAACTGGTCAATAACTTACACGCTATAGACTAATTTTTAACCCTTCAGAAACTCAAGAGGACTAAAACTCAGAAATGAAACTGAAGTTCAACAAATTTTAACAAGAAACTACCTAAAACTCATTAGGCAAGATCTTTACAGGATCTATCTTTGAAAAAAAACCCAAAACCACCTTCAAGGTCTGTGATCATGGCCTCATGCTTATTCTTCAGTTTGGCTAAACTCTTAGATTTTTCCTCTTCCTCTGTCAGGTTTGTTGTAAATTCAGACATTCTGTCTTCCAAGAGTTTCTTTTCCTGCAGGATTGAGAAGGCAGAGTCAAAGGAGTGGCTGGAATTACAGGGTATTTTTCCAGATCTGACTGCTTAGAAATGTCAATGTCATGAGTGCCTACTCCTGCTACAAGGAAACTCAGAAAGAAAGAAATCTTTTCAGGATCACAAACAGAATTCAAATAAATTTAAAGGTGAATTTAAATTCAAGATTTGAATATGATAGCCCTTTCAAAACTGAAAGAGAAGTCAGTATAAAATAACTCAATATTGTTTGGCATAACAATGCATCAGAAAATGCTAGTTCATGGATCATTATATAGCAAAAGTTATTTAAACATCCTACAATACTGACTGTTGAGAATATAGGCAGGCAGTTACTTCCAAAAATTCAGGTCAGAATTATCAAAGACAAGACTGAATTAATTGATAAGTTTCCCTGTTAACAGGGAAAAGGTTAGCCTGCAGTGGTTTTCTCCAAGAGAAACACTGGTGCATCTTTAGCCTGGGGAAGAAGATGTAAGAGTCTTACCTTAGCCAATTTGAGATTCTGATCTTCCAGAACTAGCACATCTTCTTCCAATTTCTTCAATTTGGCCTCTGTGGTCACTTTTTCTAGCTGCAGCTTCTGCCTTGCACTTTCCTCTTCCTCAAGCTGCTCCTCTAGTTCCTTTACAACACCCAAAGAAAAGCAGTGTATTTGTCAGCGCTGCTCACCAATCCATGGAACAGCACAGCAGCAATATTAGAGTGAAAGGTTTCTTCACTCTTCCTTCAAGCTATTATCAGTGTTCCTACAATGACATTTCTGCCAGACTTAATGCAACACACTGTATGCCAATCAACTAATTTTCTAGCAGAATAAACAATGCTGTTTTGCAAACAGCAAAAGACAAAGCAAAGACTTGTCTAATTATCTGAGAAGAGCCCATCACCTTTGAGAATGGAACAGCTCAATCCAGAGAACTAACTGAAATGCCTCAGGCCCAGCACCAAAACTGCTTTGCTCTATTGCTGTTTCCACAGACGGATTTTCCTACGCCTCTTTCCCCCCTTCTCTCTTTCATTTCCCTCCAAGCTGAGGCAAAAGAACCACTTTGACCCTTAGTATCCTCTTTACTGACAAGACACAGCATTCCTAAGGCATTACCTGGATGTTCTGCTGCATTTTCTTCTTTTCAGCCTGAAGATGTTGACACCGTTCTTCCTCTTCCTCCACCCTTGCTTCCAGGTCATGACATATCTCCTCCAGTTCTTGTTTCTTGGCTGTCAGGCGAGCTCTTATCTCCTCAGCTTCAGCGCACAGCTCGGTTTCTGCTTGCAACTGTTCCTGCAGCTGCATCTTCTCTGCCATTAGCTATATTGGGTGCAAAGCCAGAAATAAGACAAGCTCCAATTTACCAAAGCACTTAGCAAGGTGTATTAAGTGAAGTTCTGTGCTCCTCAGTGCCACAGTTACAGTTTTAAAAATCGCAGCATAACCTGCTGTTAACCAAAAGCTAAATATCAAAACACAGTTTCAGGTGCGTGCTCTCCTTCACAAATCAGGCGCTGCAACCACAAATTATTCACAGATTTCAAGACCACATCCACTTGAAATACTGATATTGTGTATTTCCCCTTACAAAAGTAATAAGTAATTATCAGTCCTAGAGAAAAAAAACAACCCCACTCCCCCCTTCTGTATTCCAAACAAAAAGGATTCCATTAATGACAAAACTGAATTCAACCAGCTTGCTGTAACCCTCAGCCAAAGGAGACCTTTTTCCTATAAAGGCTACAGAAAGGCAATAGGGAGTCACTGTACAAAAAAACCGGCTGCAGGAAAGGAGCTCCAAGAAGGGCAAAGGAAACTGAACAAGAGGCAGCCAAGTCATGTTCCAGAGCAAGCTGGAATCCTGCAGTTTGTCCATCAGACCAAGAAAGCAAATGAGGTGCTCTCAAGCAGTTGGGACAGTAGAGAGAGAAAAAAATTGCTTACACATCAGATTTGCAAAACTCACCTGGGCCTGGAAGGTCTCCATCTCACTCAGTCTATTTTCTGCAGCCAGCTGCTTCTCCTTGACCTTTATTAGCTCTTCTTCCTTGGCCATCATCTCCTCCTCCTGTCTGCTCACTTGCAGAAGAGGCTTCACCTGAAAGGGAAACCAAGGGAATGAGATGTGTATGAGGAATAATACAAACGTGAAGAAATGCTCTTGTACTTGAGATAAGCATTGAATAAAACAACATTTCAGATAAGTGTCTTATTTGAAGGACCAATCAACTGTTTTGTTGTGAACACTGGGGGAATCATATAGGACTAGATATCATCTACTCTAGCAATAGCACACTTTCTGCCAGTCCATTTATTCTCCTCCAGGATGGGACAAATCAGGAAAGGGTTCAGAAATTATAAATATCTGGAATGGCTAAGTAGTAATAGTGAGAGACTAAAAATAGTTGCCATACAATGGGGAAATTCACAGGTAAGTCAATGTTACACAGATGGACTTCAGTAAGGCCTTTGGCATGATACCCCACAAGATCTTTTCTCTCTCAACTGAAGAGGTATGGATTTGATGGGGGGAGTGTTTAGTAATCGAGGCTGGGCTGAATCTAGAGGGGGATTCTGCCCCTCTACTCTGGTAAGACCCCACCTGGAGTGTTGCACCAGGTCTGGGGTCCTCAGCCCAGAAAAGATATGGACTTGTTTGAGTGGGTCCAGAGAGTCACAAAAATAGTCAGACGGCTGGAGCACCTTTGCATTAAGACAGGCTGAGAGAGTTGGGGCTGTTCAGCCTGGTGAAGAGAAAGCTCCAGGGAGACCTCAGAGCACCTATCAGTGCCTAAAAAGGGTTCACAAAATAGAGGGGGCCAAACTTGCTAGGAAGGCTTGTTGTGACAAAAGGGTGATGGTTTTAAGCTAACAAAGAATAGATTTAGAATAGAGATAAGGAAGAAGTTTTTTACAATGAGGGCGGTGAAACACTAAAACGCGTTTTCCAGATTGGGCAGACTGATGCCCAGTCCCTGCAAACATTCAGGGTCAGGTTGGATGGGGCTCTGAGCAAACTGATCTCATTGAAGATGTTTTTGTTCATTGCAGGCGGATTGCAAAGGGAAAACTATTACCTTGGTGAACAACCTCCACCATTGCCAGTTCCTCAGCTTCAAATAGGCAGCACAGTTTCTCTGAAGCACTTTCATGGCTGTCAGCTGCTGCTGGCGCTTGGCAAAGGCTCTGCAAAGCAAGTGGAGATAAGACAAAGGAACCCACAGCAGCACAAAATTCCCAACATCAAACCCTTTCTTAGATACTTCTGTGGTTTTTCTTTAGAAGTTCGCCTTTCAAAAAAACAGCAGTTTCCAGTGGACTTTCTCTTGATTTCCTTTTTTTCTGCTCAGGTAAGAGTGGCTATTTTTTCTTTAATCCAATTTCCTATTTTAACAAAATTTCCCTCCTGTCTCCTACTCTGAAAAGCTTTACTATCTTCACTTCCAAAAAGGGAGATCTGAAGCAGAGGTGTGTTTTTCCACCAAACTGACAGTACTACTTTTGATCTTAGAACTGTACCAATTGCAGCCCTACCTGACAGCTTAAGAGAAACCTTACAACTCCTGCATCAGTACTGTACTAAGAATTCTCCATTTGCACCTTCACAGCATTTCTGTCAAAAATCTGATCTGCTGCAAAGCATTCTTACAGAGAGGAACAGAGTTTACTGCTCAGGTAGTTTCTGAGATACAGCACGTACAGATTCTTGCAGGTGCCAGAAGTCTGGCATTACAGAGATAAGAAAACCCTAGAAGGCCATCAACTGTTATATACAATAAATAAATCATGACCATTATGACAAAAAAAAATTTCTAGACATAATAGTTTTCTTTTTTTGAAGATCATCTTGTACTTGAATGGGAGAAACACACTTTTACAATGTACTTTAAAAGCCACGGTACTTACTTTCTGGCCAGGTAGCCTCTACAACATGCTTGGAATCCAATAATGACATCTGTGATCTTCAGGTCTCTCTCTTCTTCAAGATGAGCAAGGACTCCAGCTCTGAAAAACACTTTACTCTGTCCAATTCTGTAAAGGTTGGAATCCAGCTCCAATGCTTTGATCTAAAAAGAGAGAGAGAAGAATTCATGTCCTGCAGAGACTGTTTCACGTGCAACATCACAAAACATTTGTGGCTCGTGGCTCTAAGGAAGCCCTTCTCTACAAGGAGCCACTCGGTCAAACCAAAGTTGCCAATTCCCAGTAAATTCCTGGCCTCTCCCAATTAGAGGAGCCAGTAGCACAGCTCCATTACATGGAAGTAATCAGAGACAGAAAATACAACAGAGAAAACAGAATTTAATACAGGTTGACATCAAGTACTCGGACTACAAGGATGCTGTGAGGAAGTCATATCTATTCCTGAGAGCCCTCTTTTCTAGAAGAAACAAATCTGTTGATCCTTCCCATTTACTTTTGCTCAGTCCTGTCTTTATCAAATAAGACACCCCAGCCTAACCTTCTTCCGAGGATTTGCTGCCAATGCTTTTATTAGCTAAGCTAAGAAGAATCAGCTATACTCCTGTAAGACAGAAAAACAGGGAAACCCTTACAGCCAAGTTCAATTCAAGCCTAGTCACCAAACTAGAGCCAAAGCTTTCCCCTTTGAAGCAAGGCAGTTCTACAGAAACTAATTGGAGCCTTTGCTGAAAGCATTTGTCAGCGGCAGGCCATTACAAAAAGTTTACTGGAGCTCATACTTCAAGCATGTGCTAAAGATAGCACTAATGCTTATAAGCATTTTGTTTCTATGAATATTGCTGGCATTTCAAAGCATGCATCTGTGGAAACAGAAAGGTCTCTTTGCCTAGGATTATTGAACCTCATGCTAGACAAAAGCCTCCATCCACGAAGCCAAGAGGAAGCTTTCTGCACCCTTCTCTCAGACAAAACATTAGACTTTGGAATTTTGGTCTGTGATTTAACAAGTTATATTTAGCACGCACAGCTCCAACTTTTGAACCACACCCAAAAGTTTATTCTATTCAAGTAGTTTCTGGGATTTTTTACCATCAGCACGCAAGCCTGCTTTCCATCCATAAATCCTTTGGGAATTGCATTTGGAGTTAAGATTTCATATCTGAAAAAGAGAAAGCATCAGACTAATCACACAAGTGTATTTTGAAAACAAGAAAACAAAAGAAATCAGTATGTATTCTTATGCCATTATGAATTCAACAGTTTTTAAAAAAACACTGCACCTCCAGACAGTAGAGCATGAAGCAGCAGCCTTGAACAGGGTGCTCTATACCTCACCTTACCTACATCCTTACTGGAAAACCCAAAAATGCTTTTGGGAGGCTTTGTCCCAGGGAATACCAAGGTACAGATGCGTTGTCGTTGAAAAACTGGCAATCTATTTGCAATGAAAGACTTCAGTTTTTGTACTGATGTCTTAACTATGCCAGGCTAAAGACTGCTTCAGATTCTTTTCTAGGCCTCACCTTTGTCTGAATTCCTGGAACACAACTCTGTTGGGGAAACCTTGACGACAAATACGGATTCCCTCCAGCACTCCATTACAGCGAAGCTGGTCAAGGACCAGGTGGGGGTCCAGTTTTCCAGCCTAGTGAGGAAAACATATGTTTTATGAATACCACAAAGCTTTTACAAAAAGGGCTTGCCCCCTTGCCTCTCCCCCTCTCTTTTTTGTAAAGTAGTCAGTTCTCTCTTTTCCAGTTAAGCAATGGAAAGCTTTTATGCCACCTTAAGGACTGCAAAAACCAGTCTCCAAAATTTTAGTAAGCATACAGTTATTTAGGATGATCTTAAAAAATACTCTAGCAATAGGAAACGGGGGCTCTTCCAGATCTCTTGTAACAGCTGACAAAAGCCATCAACCCAGCCACACGCCCCAGGAAGCCTATGCATGGGCTAATGCTGTTACAGCTGGCTTTACCTTTTTCTCATGGTTGGGGATAATGCAACGGACAAAGTTGGGGTTGGTGTTCCTCAAGGTAGCCATCAGCTTAGCCAGCTGCTCTTTGTAGAGCTGTCCCACTGTCCGGAACATTCCTTTCCTGGTTTTAAAGGCCCCTGGCAATGCTGTATCTGACATACCAGCTACCTGATCCAGCCCAACAATACGGTCCACTAGAGAGAGCACAGGAAAGAGCATTAAAATTCTCCCACACATAAAGGAAGCATTGGGACATACAAAGAACATCTGGGTAGAATAGGATAAATGAGAGGAGCTGCAGGATCCTTTTTGCTTCATCTCTACACAGATGTCGACTCCTGTACAAAATTTGTGCAGGGATAGGAGCAGGAAGGAAAAGAAAGCATCAGCTCACTACAGGAAGTTTGAGTGATGGAGTCAAACTTGATCCCAAATATATTCTACTGATGCCCTGGATGGCAGCACTGGAAGAGCAATCTAGAAGTGAGTTTCAGACGCTTCTACTTGCTTAGCTTAGAATGAAAAACAAGAGTTATAGCTTCTAGCCCAGCAGAGTTAACTATTAGTTAACTCTGATCCAGAAGGGGCCACAGATAGAGAAAAAGCTCAGCTTCACTCTTGCATTACAGGCGGGACTGCCATGACCGATGAGCAGTACAAGTCGTATCTGCTTGTAAACTGAACAAGCACAGTGAAAGGCATGACAAAACCCAAACCTCAGGATACCACTGCTTGAGCTGTTTCTGGAGTACAAGCATTATTCTGTGACACAGACATGAACAACAGCGCTAGGAGAAAGTCAGAACTCCCTGCCCCAAGTTTCTCCACTATGTCACAGTGACATCCAAGCACTGATGAAACTATCACCTTGATGGATGGACACCACAGATTTTTTTTCTCCTCTCAACAGAAGTCAGCTTGATCTGATCTTCAGGGGCAAGAAGAAACTCAAGTTTTACTTTCTCCCACTGCCTTTCTACACGGAGATAAAAATTCACCCATCCAGCAAAAAACAACTGTATATCTATACATTTCCACATCTCCAATACTCTTCTATTAAGGGCTTCAAGCCACTCTTCACTATCTTTAGTGGTCAGCTGATGCCTACACTCAGGCTCCCATCTTCACTTCAGAAAATACACCAGCCTGTGCTCAATTGTCTTTTGCTTAAAAAAAACCAAAAACAAAAACAGCTGCTAAGAGACACACCTACGAAAGAATAAACTAGAAAGACTTAAGACTGAGACTATTCTCATTTACAGCTAATATTAGCAAAAAACCTCTAGAGCAGCTGTTGAAACAGGATCACGGTTGTCTTATCAGAAAGAAAAGAAGGTTATGTTACTAGATGACATCACAGGGAAATCCACAGAAGTGCATCCCAGACTGTGGCTGTGCCAATCCTCTTAATCTTGAGCCCTGCAATCCACTTCAAGACAGTGAAAAGGACAGTCACTTGCAACAGAAGATCCAGCTAAGAACAATAAATGAAAACTGATAAGCTGTGGTCAGCCGACATTTCAAGCCCAAAAGTACTCTCACACAGCCAAGGTCTTGTTAGGCACAACTTGCTGATGGCCGTTTTTCATCCAGGACAAATTCCTTTGTCGAATTTTCTTTTAAATAATCAGCTGCTGAGGTCAAATCCCAGTACTAAAACTAATGTTAAACTGGATTTCAGTTTCTATGCGGTCTCATAAATCTTCCTTCCACATCTTGCAAGAAATACAGCTGTGCTAGCTCTCACTCAACAGCTGACAGGGATTTGTTCCTACCCAAGTTGTGCAACTTTTAGCACCTGAATGTGCCTGTATTTTTGTATCCACTTTCAAGGTGAGTTTTACTTTTGTTTCAAAGTCCATGAGGGGCTACTAGCACAAAGCAGAGGAAATGAACAAGAAAGACAGGCAGGTATGACAAAGGGACAAAGAGAATTTAATGGAAGCATTTCTTGCATGGCTCTAGGATGCATCACACACATGACACGACAGCTGGGTTTCTCAGTCACCTGGTTCTAGATGAAGAATAGGAAAGTGTTGATAGAAATAGGCTCTCTGAACCTTCTGCATCTCTGCAACAGACAGAGACGTCAAAGAAAACCTACCACAGAAAGTGACAGTAACAGTAAGACTCAAAAGCAGATAAAACCCAGGGAAGATAGAGTAAAATACTGAACAACAGTGCAGAAAGGGCACATTTAGTTGCAGGACTGAAAACAGATTCTACCTCAGATCCTGAGTGTTGCAGCTATGCAAGCTGCTGGCTCATAATGGTGCATTCATATTTTATCCCAGTATTCCTCATTTTGAGACAGAATTGTTATATATGCAGCAAGCTTAACAGAAGTTGATGCAAATGAACCTTTCTCTTGAGCTGCAGTGAACTTTTAATGAAATACCATGATCTAAGCAAAGGATGTTCCAGATAATGCTCATCTTGGTGGCTTAGTCTTCAAGGGAAAAAAGCAAAACAGCTCATCACAGGCTTTTGATGCTTAAGCTCTTTCTCACAAAAAAAAAAGGCAAATAAATGAAATGAAGTTTAATTACATACCATCTTTCCACAGCTCAGACACAAACTTATCCGACGACTGGTGGAGAAGAGTAGCGATGTTATCATTCAGCGGATCCATGTTCTTCATCAGCCATTCATCTGCCTTGTAATCCACCTGGAGAAGATAAACACATCAACAACATCTGGCACAGTCTAGAAAAGTATCACCAAGGTTTGCACAACAACAGATTACCTAACCATTATTGGATTTGCCATCTAAGTAAGCACACCTACAAATTTCCAGCACATACAAAAAGCTGCATGTTCTACTCTGTCAGTAAAGGGAATGGATTTGTAATGCTGGTTTGTACTGTCCAGAGTGTGACACAAAAAACAGCTGCATCAGCATTTTTGGTGATGAAGTCCTGGTGCAGGTTTCTGAGCAGTACCTCCAGTCTCACCAAGTCACAGAGAACAAATTTAAACTGTCAGTTTTACATGTCTTGAACTATAAATCTACATATAACTTGAAGGCAAATCCCCTTGGGCCCTGTAAGCTCCTCTGCAACAGAACTCTTCCAGGAAACCTGATGGTTTCTCATATGCAACCATTTTGGTAAGAAGCAGTGGTTATGAATCAAGCATTCCAACCTTCATATTTTAATTATTAATTTTTTACCTTGCCAGCATAATGTATGATACAGAAGTCAGCTTTGTCTTTCAGCTGCTTTGGCTTCTGAAATTTGGGGTGGGTGCCTTGCTCTTGAACAACTTTTTCCACAAAGCTTTTGTCTGTTGCTTTTGGGAACCAGCATTCTTCATCCAGCAGGGCCAGTATACCAGGAGGCCCAGCCTTAAAGAAAGGAAACATCAAAACATCATTAACTACATGACTATAATTAACACCTTTAGATAGCTAGAGGAGAAAAAAAAACCCAAAATACTTAAGCCTGATCCACATCACATTCACCTCTTGTGTGATGTCAGTTAAACTACTTCCATTGTAATATAAATTGTTAATAGCTCTTCAATAGCCTCATCTGAATTCTGACCATTCTTATGAGGAAGTCTGTTCTGTGATATTTGTCTAAGTTGTTTTGGGAAAAGATATTTTTTTTAACAGTAAAAATATTATTATACAGTTGTCTAAATATATTCAGGTGTCTAAATGCAAAAAGCCATAGCAGAAGGTTTCACAAACTAGGCCTAACTATTGCAACATCTACGAAATTTGTAAATTCTGAAGTTTCATTACAGTAGAATGAAAGCAACAGAGCTCACAGCTTCTCATCACACCTGTAGTTAAGTAAGGAAGTTCACACTACCTATGGCAAGCTGCATCCAGCACCAAGCAGACCTACACAAGCGAGGACAATATAGTGAGAGGAAAAATTGGCCAATTAGATCAATTTTCATGCAGTATTTCCTACTGATACTAACAGCCATATGGGTGACACCCTTTCAGACAAAGAAGAAGCTGCTCACTCCTGCTTCTAATCACATTACAGTGTCAGTAGAGGATTACAAAAGCTAGAGAGCCAGTTTCCAGTCTAGGGGCAGAGATGATGACAAAATGACAGAAAACAGTGCAGCCATTTCCTGCCTGACAGTAAAACAACAAACTCACCGGCTTCTCTATGAGGTCAATGCAGGGCTGCAGGTCCAGGCCAAAGTCAATGAAATTCCACTCTATGCCCTCCCTCTGGTACTCCTCTTGCTCCAGGATGAACATGGTGTGGTTAAAGAGCTGCTGCAACTTTTCATTTGTGTAATTAATACACAGCTGCTCAAAGGAGTTTAGCTAATGAGGAAAAAGACAGAAAGATGTTTGAGCAATTGCTTATGAAGACACACCCAGCATCCCTCTTAGTACAAAAGATCGTATCTGTGGTTCAGGAATCTAAGCTAGGAGTAGGGCAGACAGGCCACTGTCAATAACCCCTTTGGATGTGAACTGCCTGTTCTGTCACGTGTCACTGCACACTGCTGCAATCCCTAGGGAAGTTCATACACATTGGTTCTCAGACTTTGCTAAAGAATGCTTCGCTGTAAACAGCAGAAGAGTTACTGCAGCTACTTAACCCGGGACAAGAAAGGACTCTGGTTTTCTCACAAATGCAGAGCCAGCAAGTTCTAGGAAGAAGCAGCAACAAAAGCCTGAAGACAAATTCCTAAAAATGTGTGGAGTGGAAAGTCCCTTTTTAATCCTTATATCAAATCAGAGCAAGGAAAGTGAGGGAAATTTCTTCAAAATTCCCAGATTTCTTCACACAGTAAGACAAGGTTAATAACCCACTGTGAATTTTTATGTTTGACCACACAAAACATGATGCAGCTTCTAAAGAAAGTGACCCAAAAACAACCCAAACTTTTCTGTCTCTCCGTTTTCTCTTTCATGAATAAATTGGTCCAATTTGTTTTGCAGCTGTTTATGAGTTAGACCCAGTGTAACATAACACAGGTTGACAGCAGATGCCTTGCTGGGATAATGGCAGGATAGTTATTTTCTGATGGCAGTCTGTGGCTGCTTCAGATTGTAATGCAAACCACAACCTAAAATTATTTCATAGAATCCCATAACAGTTTGGCCTAACAGTTCACTGTCATCTAGGGAAAGAGCTCACATTTCCCCACTTTCCCATCTCTCCCTCACATTTTCTTCAGCTCTTCCTCTTCTACACTTATCTTGCCCGAGATTTGATGCTGATTCCCCTTTTTTTGGGCTTCACATCCTTTCCAAGAAGAGTGTGTTATTTTCCAGTTGTAAAGCCATTTCCTTCCACGGTCTTTGCTCCACATTAAACTGTGCTGAGTGCAAGGACCTGACATCTCCTTACCTCAAAAATCTCAAAGCCAGCAATGTCAAGGATTCCAATGAAGGATGCACCCTGTCTCTTGGTCTTATCCAAAGCCTTGTTGATGCGCATAACCAGCCACCGGAACATCCGTTCGTAAGTGGCTTTGGCCAGTGCTTCAATGGCAAAATCAGCCTAAAGAGCAAACAGATAAACATCAAAAGTTGCACTACAAACCAAAGAAAGGCACCAATTACACTGTTTCAGGATCTAGCAGCAGCCAACTATAGTCTGACATCTTTCTCTCCACCAGGAAATTCACTGAAGAAGGCTTATTTCAGTTTATTCCAAATGAGAAGTAGATGGCATAGCGATATTCCATATACAAGAACAAAGAATTTATCTCTAAATTAGTGAAATTAGTGTGTCAAAACCAAATTTCAGGATCCTGACTGCTGGAGGAAACAAGAGCTGGTATTAAAGAAAGAAAAACTAGTCACTTCCAAAGACTGTAGTAACATGGAGTATTTCACAGGCCCAGGGGGAAAATGAATTTAAATTCTTTTGTAACTTTGGATTTCTGAAGCCAAATCCCTCCCTGCCACTACCCTACCTGTGTTTGACACAAATACTACGTGTAGTAAGAAATTAAACAACAAAAGGGACAGGCAGCACGGAAAGGCAAGTTGTGACTTTTTCCAGACTGCAATCTCTTACCAATCCCTTCTATGTTACAGGGCCATGTTTCTTTATTCAGAGGATAATGCTGTGTTCATAAAGAAGCCAGGTAATGAGTAAGCACAGGGGTTTGCTCCATTCAAGCAAGCCATGAGCTCCTAGGTCAGGTTTCATCTACAGCACAACCAGTCAAGAGTGTTATAAAATCTCCAATAAATTTCAAGGGTGAGCAGCAAATTCTTCTATCTTAGTAGCTGACCTACTCTAAAATAGTGCATTCTGTACTGCACTAACTTGAAAATGTCACCCTTGCATACCACGTTGAAACTGCTAACTCCCCAGAGACAGGCAGTCACCAAAATTAGGGGACTTGTATTATCTTTCTTTTTTTTCAAATAAGAGAAAGTGCTAAGGGATAAGGTGAAGTCTACCTTTTTACAGTTTATACGAGCAAGTAATATATTATGCTAGAAGCAATACATTATGGTACAGTGTTCAAGTGTGCTTGGCATACATTGCAATCATAGGTGTAGTAACATCACTACAGAAACCTCTGATGCATTCATCAGCCGTGCAGCAGTAAGATTAGAGACCAAAGTACTCATTCATTTTTGAGAATGCCTACCTGCTCTTTGGTCTGAGCTTTCTGGACATAATCTCGCCCAACTTTGATGCGAGGAGTCAGGATACCTCTAGTGAAATCTGTCACGTTGATACCCAAAAGATGAGACACCTTCTGAGCAGCTAAAGATGGCGAGAGGAAACAAACAGGTTCACATTATTCTGTTTTCCTCACAGAGAGCAAGAGAAAAAGGAAAACATTTTGACAAATTTTTTTAGGAAAGTCAGGAAACAGCCTTCAAAAAAACTCTCTTGCATCCCATACTATAGTTTACTGAGTTTCTCCAGAAGCCACTATAGTACATTTGAAGTAATAGCTTCATACTACTAAATTGTAACACAGAAGACTTAGAAAGGTCATTGTCTGTAATCAATTTAAAAATACATCAGATAATGTATTTCTTAATCAAGGTAATTGTTCTGTCTTCACCTACTGATTAGTCTTTGAGACAAACTCTGTATTTCATATTCAAGATCCAAAACCCAAATGGTTTACTTGCCTCCTTAAAATAACATTTAGAGCACATTTTAAATAGTAACGGCCCAAAACCCCCCACTTAGTGATAAATTAGCAGTATTTACATTTCTGCAGTACATCTACAGTGAAGGTCTAAGAGTTAAGTCTCCTATCACATGAAACATGGCACTATTTACACATTCAACAATGGCAGTTCAATTAAAATATATACACATGCTTTTATACCCACTATAAAACTATCCACCACCTTACTCTTACAACAACCAGACTACCTACAAAGGCAGCAAAGAACATTCTTGAAATCTGACAATATAGTTTTTGAAGGAGCAATTACTGTAGCTCATTTAAAACACAGACTGCACATATTCCAGCAGAGTAATCCTTTTCATCTGTTCATCACGTGTACTTCCTGCCTAGCCCTGCCACAAGAACAGTGCCACATTCCTGCCCGTGGGTGGCTGCAAACACACGCCTGGCAGAACACTGTGTGTTTGTATGGAGCACGCCAGCTCCTCTGACAAATAATTCACCCTGTGGAGAAGCAGGACTCCAGCATTCCATACATACTGCAATACATTCTCCCACTTGCAAGAACTTCCTGTAGGCTTTTTTTGCTGCACTTTTCTTCGGTGTGGGGGAGGAGATTGGTTACCTGTATTGTCTGGCATAGAGGCTTGGTCTGTATTACGCTCCTTCTTGAAGACTATGTTGCCAAGTTGAAGAACACCTGAGATAACCTTCAGCAGGCCTTTTAAAAGAGTAATAATAATAACAGCTTAGTATCAGACGTCACCAAAAGTCTTGATATGACCTAGTTATCTTCTTAAAAAAGAAGATAACTCAAAAATCCTTCTGAAATTTAGGAAAATATACCACAGGCTTTTCCTCTAAATGACTCTGATTCAGGACAAAGGACTTGCCTTGTCATTCCTTTGCAAGACTACACAGCCTAGAAATTTACCCATTCTCAACATCACTATAAAACAGTGAGAGACAGGACTGAGGGAAAATTGCCACCTACAACATCTGTATTTTTTAATAAAACACTTTTCTCTGCTTGAGGGTCAAAACTCATACAATGAATTAAATACTCAATTTTCTTCAACAGTTACTGCTGAGCAAAGCAAAGAGATAGTTAAGAGCACACACCAATTACAGATTTTGTTTCTTTAGCCCTGTAACACTTTCAGTTCCCTGACCAAGGTCTGTAGCCCTTACAGATACACATCATAATGCAGGGAGGGCAGCAGGATGTGGGCGAAAGTGCCTGTAACAGTAACTTACTAATTATATGCTGAAACACCCCACCCCAATGCTAATGATATATTCATACTCTTCAAATGATGCACATCAAAAAAGCCAAACCATCAGATGCCAAGACAGGGAAGATGGTGTCAATTCAATTTTCACCATGTATCAATCAAAGCTCATTGCATAATAGCTTACACTTGCCTTGAGCAAAGTAAACTGCCAGTCACTTCAAGTGGATGTTGTAACAAAGGGGGTTTTTTGTCCCCCAATATCTACTTGTTTATGTTGATTTTGGCTGGGGTAGAATTAATTTTCTTCACAGTAGCTGTTATAGGGCTGTGTTCTGAATTTGTGCTGGAAGCAAGTGTTCGTAACACAGGGGTGTTTTATTTATCCTGAGAAGTGGTTACACAGAGTCAAGACCCTTTCTGCCTTATCCCACTGGTGAGGAGGCTGGGGGTGCACAAGAAAATGGGAAAGGACATAGCCAGGACAGCTGACCCAGCTGACCCAGCTGATCCAAGGGACATTCCAGACCACATGGCATCCTGCTCAGCATACAAAGCTGAGGGAAGAAGGAAGGGGAGGGTGTTGGGAATGATAATGTTTGTCTTCCCAAGTCACTGTGGAATGGAGCCCTGCTTTCCTGGGTATGGCTGAACACCTGCCTGCCCCTGGGAAGTGGTGAATGAATTCCTCATCTTGCTTTGCTTCACTTGCATGTGCAGCTTTTGCTATACCTAGTAACCTGTCTTTATCTTGATCCATGAGTTTTCTCACTTTTACTCCCTCAATTCCCTCTCCCATCCTATGGGGCAGGAGTAAACAAGCGGCCACGTAGGGCTTAGTTGCCAACGAGAGTTAAATCACAACCCTATCACAAGAAGATTTTTTTTAACAAAACATCCTTTTGATAAGAGAGTCAGAAAAGGCTCCATATATGCTACATTAGGAGTAACAGAAAAGAATATATGTTTGTGATTGTCCCACTCTGATCTGCACTGGTGCAGCCTCACCTCAAGTCCTGGGTGCCACAATATCAGAAAGATAAAAAGCTACGAGGGAGTGTTCAAAGGATGGCTATGAAGATGGAGATGGGTCAAGAGAAAGCCATAGGACAAGTAACTAAGGTCCCTTGGTTGTTCAGCCTGGAGGAGACTGAGGAGGGACTTCACAGCAGCCTCCAGCTTCCTCACAAGGGGAAGTGGAAAGCCAGGCATCCATCTCTCTGGTGACCAATGTCAGGATCCAATGGAACAGCATGAAGCTGTGTCAGGCGAGGGTTAGGCTGATCTTGGAAAAAGAGCACTGGAACAGGCTGCTCAGCAAGTGTAAAACATTAAAGCTATTTTTGCTGTAGTGCCTGGAACCAATAACTCATCTACATGACAGCAAAGACATACCCTAGAGCATACACTAAAAACAACTCAAAAAATCAAGCATAGCAGGACACTCTGACAATCAATTAGGCTATCGTTTCTATTACTTGGTTTAGGCAAATTTCTCTTCACCTCCTTAAAGAAGTTTCAGTCTCAGATGATTCTGAATATCAAGAAATGTATTAAACTGTCAATAACAAAAGCACAGATTTTAACAACTGGACTGTAAAGAGCAGAAGGCACAGGTAAATAAATGTTCCCTACAGCCACAAGAGCTGCAGCCTCCTCCAGCAGAGGAGGTGGTGACCTCAAACCACAACAGATGCTTGCTTGCTTCAGTGTAGAGAGTAACAGTCCCAGCTTTAGAAGACCACATACATTTCAGAAGTGAGACTTTGCAGAGCACTGACTGTCAGCCAGTGAGGCAGATCATGAATGAGAAAGCACAGAGCTCTGGTGAATATGTATCACTGTGGCTTGTGCTGGCTGCGTGCAATTCTACTTTCACTGTCATGCTACTGTGCTCCCAGAATCAGACAATATTAATTTCTGATCAGCAGTTCAGTGTTAAGCTGGAAAGAAAGGCACTATGACCAGCCCATTCTCAAAGGACTAATCCAGCAGTAGTTGGATCAGATACTTTAGAGCCACTGCTAAGGGATAGAGGGAGCACACAAGCTAGGTATTGAGTAAGAGAGTGAGGGGATTCCTGTATCTTGGATGTGTTTTTCATAAACTGGGTATACAAGCCTCATACTGGCAACAAAAACAGCAAGCAGAAGCATGTTTTTCTTAGCTGTCTGTGCTAAAGTGAAATGTATAACCTGAAACTGTAGATCCTGAGCAAAAAAAAGCCCACTTTAGGTATTTGCACACTGTTCACTCCAGGCAGGGGGAGCAGGAATGCACACAAGCAAAACAAAACCAACGAAAATCCCTAAACAAAAAGCTACCAAATCAAATCAAACTCCCAAAAAAAGAACATCGGAACAAAAAAGCTTGAGATAGGCCTGTTCCCTCTTTTATTCCTTGCATATTTCATACCTATCTGCTCTTCATCTGGGATGCCCATGATCTTCATTGCCTCCATGGTCTCCTGAAACATGTCTTTGTCTTGCTGACCCGGGATCGTAACATGCCCATTGGAAAGGAAGCGGTATTTGTTGTAAGGCTCCAGCAGCAGATCATCTTAAGAAAGAATTGAGAAAGAAGTTGCTTTAGATTTTTCTTTTTTTTAAACAGACATCAAGCTACTACCAATATCAAATTTCTGACTTGTGTACACTACCAGCTCCTGGATGAATCTAGGATTAAGCCCAGTTTTACTTCAGGCTGAACATTTAATGCATTTTTGATAAACACAGTTTTTCTCTGTTATGTCTTGCTATTCCTTCCTCTGGACTACTCCACCAAAGCAGTTTCACTCAACATTAGATCCTAAATCTGAAAAAAGCAGGGATTAACTTGAAAGTAAATTTGCCTTTTATTTCATTTGAAGCAAAATAAAAGTTAATATATTAACTCTTGAAACAGTAGCAGCTATGAGAAAGTCATCTCCTTGTGTCATTCCTGCAGATCCATTTGCAGCTCTTGCACAACACAGATCCAGATTACCAGGCTGAAGGTGTGTTGGGATCCCAGACTGCTAGAGCTGCTTAGAGGCTTGCAGATTTTCTCCACTCAGTTACACGCTGAGTGCATCACAGCAGGACCATTCCTGTACCAGAATGGTTTACATCATGCAAGACTAGACTAAACATGGGACAGTGATTTAGATAAGGAAGGGCGTAGAGTCATTCCTGGCAGGGAGACAAGTGCAGGAAGGAACCAGAGAAGCAAGTTTTCAGGAACAGAATAGTGCAGGGGGAGGGCAGACGGATGTATGAGTGCATGGAAGAAGTGGAGGAGAGCTGACCATATCCAAAAGGCAGAGAAGAAGGAACTGTAAAGGAACAGATTCCTGTCTACAAGTGTTCTGAACCCTCTGTTGTTGTAGTTATGGGATTCCCTCATCACATCACCATCATACTTACTCTTCAAATGTTCCCCTGCCCCAGAGAGCAGATAGTAAAAGATGTGGAAGGTTCTCTCCTCTTTGGCCTGGCGAATTGCACGTGACTTCTCCAGCAGATCTTCAGAGAGTCAAGACACATGACAGAACATACAAATCCCTTCCTAGCCTGTGGTAGGAGAAAAAACTACCTGATGTTCTCCTCATACCAACTGACAGGGGTATTGACTTAATCATTATCAGTCAACATCCCACTGAGCTTCTGGCCTCAGTTCTGCCAGCCTCTGAATGATGACTAAGAGAGACCCAAAAGGTAAGAAAAAAAAATAGCGGCCATCAATCCCCATGTGCCTTGGACAGAAGTGAGAATGGTTTACAAAATTCCAAACCTATTCATATTGCTGCAGTTTATTTATTTATAAATAAACTATTATTTATTCAATCATTTTGTTACTTATTATTTATGCTGTTATTTATTGCTGCAGCTTGCATTTCATCTCTTAAGATAAGAATTCATTCTTTCATTCGTTCAGAAAAGATATGCACCATGATCACAAAGGTCACAAAACACTATTTGGGAAAGAGCAGACTACAACGGTGATCTTGATAGAAATTTAGAGTGCTTCCAACTGCTTTCTCTACCTAAGTCAGTTGTGAAGAGACTGTCAGGTACCATTCCTGACACCTCTAGAGCCTAGAACCTTTCAAGGGGTTACAGAAAGGATACAGGTCTCGATATTGGCTCCAACAATGTAGCCGTTGACATCAAAGTTGATTCTGATAAATTTGCCCTAAAAGGAAGACAATGGCATTAAAATTAGTATTCTTTGTGTTTGGGAACAACAGTAAACAACAGAGGTAAACCTTCTCTTTTTAATCCAGGAAAGGAAACTCCAAACAGGTCAGGCAGGTTTTAGGCAAGGCATAAGGTCAGCCAATAGGCAATGCCTGCTGATCACAACTGAATTGAACAAAAAAGACACCAAGCACTTCCAGACACTTCTGTCATTGTGACAGCCTACACCTCACACTCACTATGTTTTAAACCTAGATTTCCCACAACCAGGGTCCCTTCAATTTCACATTACACTACCTTGACTGTTCCACCTCTTTCTGTGTTAGCTTCAACCATTTTCATTTTGCTCCAGCTCCCCCACCTGCCTCTCAGATGTTGTCCATTGCTCTACAGAGCAAGCAAAATAAGGACAAGCATTTGCTCTCTTGGATAAAACTAACTATAACGATTAGAACAAAAATCAGCACAGAAGATCCCGGCACAGGGTCTGGTTTCTTCAATCTAGAGACCTAAAAGATCTGTTCTGGATAATTCACTTAATTGAATTAATTTCCCAGATTAACTCAAAAGAAGTTACTCAGTTATTCTATCCTTGACCAAAATTCACTCAAAAGCAGAACACCCTGGAAAGTGTAAAATACACTTTTGATGCGCTTTTTGAATACACTCATGACATAATACTCACAAATCTTGAGGAGTTGTCATTCTTTACTGTCTTGGCATTTCCAAAGGCCTCCAGGATGGGATTAGCCTGGAGCAACTGCCTCTCCAGTTCTCCCTAGAGAGAAATCCAAAATTAATAAAGTATGTAGAAGTTCACTGCATTAACCTTGGGTCAAACCAGCGCTGCAGTTTCAATTCACACTAGTTTGGCATCTGTTGCAGAGAAGCCATTTTAAACCTTAGGAGATGATCACTTAAACCTTCAAAGGAGACTCATTAGTTATCTGGGTTAAACAGAAACATTCATAAATAAGCCTTACTCCCTTCCTCCCAGTATGTCTTTCTGGTAGCAAGAAGCCCTTCAAAGTCACTTGGCTGTAACATCCTGCAGACTTCCCAGGGACAAAGTGAAAACCATACCACCATCAAAGACCAGGCCCTCATCCCAGAAGTCTGCCAGAGAGGCTGAAAGAGTGAGGTAAATCCTATCTTGCTACTTAAAGGCAGCTCTCAACACTGCTACTAGTAGGTTAAGAAGTTAGTCTGAAAAGGTCTAACGTTTTATAAAAACCAAACACAAAAAGCTTGCACTTTTCTGAGAGTCTACATCTTACAAAGTACAAGCAAATAAAAATCTCCTTTGTAAGGAGGAGCACACAGAAAAGAGAATTAGTGGTATCCCACAAACTGCATGATTGCTTGCATTCTGCTGCCATATTCACACACTCCTCCCCTCAAGGAACACAAAATGCTGGTATTGTAGAAGAAGAAATTCTGAACTTTTATCTCTGCCCAGTACTAGACCACTGCAGCACATACACCTTTCCCTGCAGACTCCACATGTATCCCTAGCTCTTTTGAAAAATTACTTGTCCTCTGTGCTAAAAGCATGGCGTTCTCTATATTTCAAGATCAACTAAAAAGCTTCTGGAGACACAAAATTACAGTTTAGATTAATGTTTCTCTTTTTAGCAGTTATCAGTAAGTACTCAAGACTGCCTGTGCATAACAGATGGAAATTGAAGTTTGATTTGTGAGAACTGGAATTTATGGGGAAACTATTTCAGGTTACTTCTGAAGGAAAAATTGTTCCCATTTTTTTCCTCAAAGACAGATTAGTTTTTACACAGTGTCTCTAAAAATACAGGCAACAAAAAAAAAAAAAAGGAAGATATATGTGAAACTGTACAATGAACTACGAACATTTATTTTTTACTTCCACAGTCACGTCACTTCATGCTTGCAAAGTGCAAGGTCAAAGAAGACCCCCAGACCTGGTGAAACTACACATACACAGAAGGGGCAGCTGCTCCCAACCCCCTCATTCGCTGTCACGTACATGTAACAAGGGCCTTAGCCCTGGTAAGGGAACCTGAGCTGGGACATCATCTGTCTCACAACAGACCCAGGATCTGGCATTGCAAGGAACAAAACCCTTGAAACTAGGGTTCAGTCCTTGCAACTGTGTGGTAGTCACATTTCCCTTGTGTTTTGCCACATGTACTGAAGTTGGAATGCTCTTCCCTCGCACCATTCCTCTTGCCCATCCTGCAGTGAAGTCACAGGCCTCTGTTTCTGACTATTTGTTACTATCCAAGCGAGAGATGACAGCAACGCTGCACTTAAACCCAACTATGGAACAAGGAGGGAACAGAAATCAGGCTGACATCAAACCTAGTTTAACTATTTGGCTAAAAATAAAACCCAGGCCGTACTTAGCTACACAAAGACCAAAAATTTATGCAAATCCACATATAACAGACCCTGCTGTAACTTAGTAGGTCAGGAAAAAGTGTCATTAGTTTCAAATAGGTGTTGGTCAATTGTAGTTTAGAGGAGATTAGGTCTCTTGAAACACCAAGGCAGCAATATGCCTATAAAATGACAGCTCAGCCTCACAACAATATGAAACTCTGGGGAAACAAAAATGCTGAAGAGTTGGTCAAATCACTGAACTCTCCTGATTTGTCTCAGCACCATGACACAGTGGGAAAATCCAAGTTCTCAGCATGCCATAGTAACAATACAGAAGACTAAGTGTCTGCTATTACTGTACCCATTCCTCACTGCATGCTGTCTTTAAAAGGCAATTCCATTATGTTTAAAACTTTTAATAAGTTTCTGGGTGGAGTTGGTTGGGACGTTTTATCTTAAATTTTGATGGTCACCTTTTACTTACGGAAGATAACCACATTATTTTAATACAATGGGTAATTTTGCAAAGCAAAACCATTACAAGCTTTCTAAAAATCCTAAGGTTCCTACCATTAAGATGCTGCCAATTTCCCGGCAGCTGTAATTGCCATTCCTTGAATTACCTGAAACAAATTTGTTTAACACTTGGCATGCATTTGAAGTAACTGCATTACTCCTCATGAAAACAGAAGCAGAAAAAGCCACTGTGTCTCTTAGCCTGTAACCTGCAGTTCTCAGCACTCTTTGGTACGCTCTCTTTCTACTGCTCTGAAATTACAACACAAATTTAAAGCAACTAAAATCCTTGACATCTACCTTGTACTCTGAATTTTTTTTGCATCTCATACACTTTTTGGAATGTTTTCTAAGCAAGATGGAAGTTTTTCCAGCTATTTCTTCTTCAGAAATTATGGAGGAAGGCATCCAGAAATCACATCTACCTTTAACAGTATGCAGTTAAAAAAGCCATGGGGGAGGGTTGTTTGGGTCGTTTATTTGGTTCGTTGGAGTTTGTTGCTTTGTTTTTTACACTTCAGGGATTTGCTTTCATTTTCTTCTCTGCAATCATGTGAGAGATTATCAAATAACTAAATCCCAAGACTAATGGATGGATGGGGGAAGGAGAAAGATCATCTGTAACTGAAGTTTTGTTACAAATATTTAAATATTAGCTACTATTACCCATTAATTTCTGATTAGCTGCAAACACATCTTAAAAAATCATTACATGATTTAAGACGACAATAGAGAAGCTGAGATTAAACATGGGCAAACATTGATTTCAACTTCCATACACAGAAGTTTCAACAAATGAAGAAAGTTTCTATAATTAGATTCAGTACATGCCCCCAAAGGAGCCTTAGTGTGCTTAGAAGTCACACCATGCAGCTAGGAGCTTATTTAGCTGAATATACTAATGCACTGGGAATGGTGGAATGCACTACTACCTCCAAAACAAGTGAGCTAAAGGATATGATTTATAAAACTGATTTTGCCCTGGTACTTGGAAAAACACTGGTTTACATCCAAAAGTTCATGGTAGAGAAAGTAGGATTACTTTCTATAATATCCTTAATTAAGTTCTGTGTCTAAAGACAAAAATCTTCCATGACCAGTATACCTGAGATCCTCAAAAAAATTAAACATATTCATCTTCATACACTCTTATATTCTGATTCCAAGTTTGCTCTGTAAAGAGGTATTGCAGAGGGCACTCAATGCTGATTAACAAAGGCTTCAGCTCTAAATCCTCTCTGGTAAGGTCAGTTTAGTGGCAAAACATGGGTAGTAGGACTTCTTGAAAAAAATCAAAACGTAGGGAAAAAAATTAGATATCAAACTTGGGCATATCACCAACCAGTCGAACTCAGGACTGTTTTATTCTCCTTAGGAGAGTGCCTGTCCTGCTTTGGCAGTTCAAATTTTACTCACAGACAAGCAGTGGAAGAATACTTAAGTCAACCCCATGATTCTATTTTCCACACTTAAAAAAAGAAAAAAGGAGAATGTTTCTAAATACAGCTACTGACAGACCATGGAAAAAGCCTTCGTACGTCTGAAATTTTGGCACATAGAACTTTTTTTTGGTAGGATTCCAGAAGTTAGTTACTACTATGTGCACACACAGTAGTTACTACATAGTGTGCCTGCATGCAGAAATGCCTTCTTATTTATATAATCTAGATGCATTGACATTAAACTACTAAAGGAAAACTCTTATGTAGAGATGTAGTTGACACACCCTAATGAACATTTCCAACATTTTCAGATCTAGTTAACAAGCCCACAGTCCTACAACACCAAGGCTAAACACTTAACTACATCAGTCTTACTAGAAACATTACACACACTATATGATTAAGATTCTAGGAAAGTCTTGTCCAGTCCTACTGTCCTGGAGGAATACTTCTAAAATGGTATGTAGCTGGGAAAATCCTGCAAGAAAAACCTTAAAGGCAAACTAGGTACTGAGCACAGAACACAAGTATTCTTATACTCCTACAGTCTCCAGCTGAACACCCTTACAAAAAGATTACTGTGCACCACACAAAAGAAAAAAAAAATAAAATTGTGAATTGTCTATGGATTTGCTTTAGCTGCAGAAAGTGATATTGGTGTGGAGTGAAAAGCTGCTCAAAAAAATCACACAATGGGACAGAAAACGCATTCCTGGTGCAGAACGTGCAGTAAACGTGCAGCTCACCTACGAGGATACAACTGAAGAATTCGGCAATAGTCCATCGGGGGAGAGGGAGGGGGAAAAAAATATAAGTGAGACATCTTTAAAGTTCTCCCACCATCATCACCACCCTCCTCTCATGTGCTGCTAACTTGGCTGTTTTCCCCCCTTTTAGAGTTTCCCTACAATTTCCAGCTGATGTCCACTAGCCTATCACTGTATTCTCCAGTTTTGAGACAGTACATGTAATGGCCAGACCTAATCTATAATGGTACAGGAGAAAGGACACAACTCCTCCACAGAAGGATCAGTTTTAAACTGCCTAGACTGGTTATAAGCAGTATATCCACCTGAAAAGATCAGTACAGATGATGCCTTTATAGCAGCTCTTGCCCATGCACTTGCCCATGAATCCAAGGGGTTGTGGATGAGTTTATGCCTGCTGTAGATCCACTGAACTCAAAGGAGTTAGGACTTTCAAAAGTGTTCCCCGACTTGCAATTTTTGACAGACTTATTGTTTCATAGTTCACTGACTTCTTCAATCCCCTGATAGATGTTAACATCTAAGCTTCTACTGAGCAATATGTCTTTTACCAACATCAGCCAGTATAAATTTAATGTCCAAAGTCAGCAGAGCAATGAAGCATTATTAAACCTAGGTCTTACCTGGTCTTTTTTGGACTTGTGTGAGGAAGCAACATGAGCCAGATACTGAATGACCTTCTTGGTGTTCTCTGTTTTACCAGCTCCTGATTCACCTCTGTAAAGAAAATCTGCAAGTTATCCACAAACAAGATGTAAGGGGACATTATCATATTTCTAATCCCAAAAGGGCTACTGACTACTGCATTCTGGCCATTGCAGCACCTCCCTTAAAACCAAGGGGAAAAAAAAGCTGCACTGCAGCTGGACTGCAACATGGAAGGCAATAAAGAGCTATGCTTTCTAGTCACTTGTATACAAAGACTGTCAAAAGGCTGAGGGATGGCTTGGAGGCTGCTGCAGAGGTTGGGGTGAAAGGTAATGAAGTAAATCTTTCAAACGGAAGCCTCCTGACTGCAAGAAGAAACATACCGATTCCTTAAGCATGGCTGAGGGCCAATGAATTTTACTGTGTCTAGAAGACAAACTGCTGCATCAGGAGTATCTGTTACTCTATCAGCCTCCTCAGTATGCATGTACTTAAACATAACAGCTGCACATCACTCCAAGCCTTTTTCCACTGACAAAGCTGTTATTTCTTCAGTAGCTTGAGCATAGGGGCTGTTTCAAAGCCACCCTTCCTCCACTTATTACAAAAATTATTTCACAAAAGGAATTCTATATTGGAGGAACAGTAGCAGGACCTTCCTTGACTCTCCATTATTACCTGATTCTGTAATTCCACTACCAGCGCTTAAAATTAAGAGTCCTTCCACCAAGAATGTAAAACCACAAACTTTGACATGCAGACAAACCGACAATTGGAAATACTCACGTGCAAAGGATGGACTGATCCTCTCGATCTAGAAAAATATTTAAAAGAGTAGTCAGACTAGAACTCTAAAAGTAAATTTCTCTGACAGAATTAAATCAACACCAAAGACAGGAGGTACTAGTAAACACTGACAAGTCTCTTCAGAAACACAGCCAAGTAACCCCTTCTCTGGCAAGACACCCACCTCCTACCATATGCCAAAGTATAATAGCACAACAACAATTTAGTTTTTTTCATCCAGAAAGAATATTATCTGCATTACAATTTTTCTACAAACACTACAGAAGTCTCCGACTGAATGTTTCTTTACCACACAGCTACAGTGTGATGTGCATCTACTTGTTCTTCAGCCCCTATTACAGTAAGCCCATACAGGCTTACAAAAGTAGAGCAGTGAAAATGGAAGAGGTAGGGGGGAAAGCTGGACAACAACTGTTACAAATCCCGAAGTGCCAAAGACTTGCATCAAAGAGAGGCTTTCAGACCAAAACAAACACTGAAGGCTCAGTGATGAAATATCTGTAACTTATTTTGTACAGATTGGACCCAAGAACTAAAACACTGAGGAGCAGCCTACATCCTGTACAGCTGACTGTTTGTGGCACCATCCCCTATTGTATTAACACAGCAGTTGGTAACAATAGAAACCTTTTCTTTTTCCATGTTGACATACCAATGCCTGTGTTCAATTCCCAGCTGAGGATACCTTTCCAGTTACAGAACTTAATTCACCCAGCCCATTCAGCACTATCCTCTCCCCCATCTTCAGCCTCCTGTCAGCATTCACCTACAATTCCACTTCTTTATGCACAGTCCTGACCAGTCCTTCCACCATGCCTTCCTACCACAGCTCCTGCACACACTGCACCCATTCTGCCCTGTTTCACTTCTACCCCTGCTCTCCACCCTGTGCCCATCTAACCCTACCCAGCTTCCATTCCATTCCATTCCATTCCATTCCATTCCATTCCATTCCATTCCATTCCATTCCATTCCATTCCATTCCATTCCATTCCATTCCAAGGAATGAGCTGGGAGCACCAGAAGAGCGGAGAGTGCCTGCACCGACCCCAGAACAGCCTCAATAACTTGTAGTCATCACAGGGACAGTGTAACATGGAACAGGTGGGCACAGCAAGACAGCCCCCAAGAGCCACTGGGGCACTCAAAACATACTGTACCAGCAAACTCAAAATCCTCACTAGGCTGGGGTGGGGGTGGGGGAGTTGATGTTAGGTGTTTCTTTGGTTTTGAATCAAGACCAGAGGACTCCTAGATTATTCAGTCTGAGAAGCTCAGTAACACAGCAGCAGTTAGATTTCATTCATTCAGCATTGCCACTTTTTTCACTCATTGCACTGGACTAGCATGTACTCTCTCTAAAGGGAGAAAAAGCAAGCTTCAAACATCCATGAGAGCATGCAACTCGCTGGATCTTTCCAATAATTTTTTTCAGTAATTGGTGACATCCAACCGTATGTTTATGTGACTGTCTCCACATTTTAGCTTCTAGTTCCTTCTGTCCCTTTCCCCCATAGCTTAGAGAAACCAAGCACATGCAGTATTCTTCCCACCAGACAGTACTTAGATGATATAATTAAGTCACCATTCAAGTTGTTTCGTGCAAGATAAAGAGATTGAGCTGTAATTATGGAAGGCTTTCTAGTCTGATAGCTTTCAAGTACCTGAAACCTTTTTCTAGACCCTTAAACACTGCTTCTGCAAGTGCGTTTAGCATTTCAGTACTAACATCATGAATGCCACATTCATCAAGAAAAATCTCCTGCCTTTGCACATATTTTTGTGGAATAAGGAAAGCTGACAAACCTAATAGGTTTGAGATTCCATCTTAAAATATTCTGAAGACGATAATGGAAGCAATTAGGATGACATGCTACATATATGCAATTCCTGTTCTTAAGCGTCTTTACTGGAAACAGATGAGCACAAAAAAATGAGAGGACAATAATCTGCTTTTTTCTCCTGTTAAAACTCAGAATATTACCTGTCATTACCTTGCTAACACTGTTCTCAGAAAGAGCTGATCAGCCCCAAGCCTGGAATAAAGCAAGTAGAAGAAAATCACCCCTCAAACAGTTTTGGCCTGGCAAATTCTTAAGCCTTCAAAACAAGATACTGCAGCTTTACTTTAATTGCATATTCATTTTTTCAAGTGCTGAATTTTTTCACTGCCTTTGAGACAGATCCTCCTTTTGCTGAAGGCCAAGCCAAAAGTAGATGTTAGCCAGCTCCAAAAGCCTCACACATTTAAGGTTCCCAGTGGGTCAAGAGCTCAGCAGGCACATGCCAGCCCTCTGCATGACTGGGCACTTTGAGGGTGGATCAGGGGAATAACTAATGACTCATTTATGGATTGCCTCAGGAAATGTATTCTTTAGTAGTACAACACCTGAGTACAATTCTGCACCACAAAGCAGCTATGTGAAAGGACAAGACTCTGCCTCTGAAAAACATCTGACTTTCAAAAGCATGAATAAAAACAAACAGTTCACTTGTCCAGAAAAGGTTATGCTTGCATTCAGGTACCATACAGGTTCTTTTCAGAAGAAGACTTAAGAGAAAGAAAAGAAAATTTTAGGAAGATAACTCTAAATAAGGTGCTCCTTATTGTTGGTAACCAGCTCTGATCTTGGAATTATAAGCTGGGGCTTCTCAAACAGGCAGTGGAGCCCCAGGAACTTGAATAGCAGCTGCCTTCCCATTTCCATCCCAGAGATGATCCAGCAAAAGAATACCAGTAAGCAGACAGGTAAACTGACTGCCCAACAGAAAAAGAGACAATCTACATCAGATAATAATACCCAGCAGCTCTTTGGCACCGAACACTTTTCGATCATGCCAAGTTTTCTCATACTTTATTGAGAAGTTCTTTCCAGCCTTGTTCCAGTAAGGCGAGGTAGTCACAGCACCCTGGATTGACCCTAAGGAGTCCCAAAGCGGCAAGCACAGGATTTTTCCCCACCCTAACACAGAGTAAGGTGTTGAAAGGTGGTCAGGCAGGAAAAGTCATAGACGGTGTTCAAAATCCTCTGGGCATGAAGCTTTCCTCCCCCAACATACTTTCCTGGTGGCCCACTGCAGCTGCCTTAGTCACCTCTGCTTTAAGTCAGCAGGAACGTACCTGCGAGTGCAGGCAAGTCTCCAGGAGCACGCAGACGCTGCCATAAAAGGCAACATTCCTGTTTGCAATCCGGGGGAAATTCTTTCCCAGGACTGCAAAGCAGCAGTCATTGGGATAGCTGGAATTCTTCTAATTGTGTATAGACAGACAACTCAAATAATGTGTTGAGCAACAGGAAACTGGAGCTGACCAAAGGGGCAAAGAGCTAACACATACAAGGCATAACTCTTAGATACTCTTCAAATTAAGCACAGTTCTAAATGCCAATAGTCTTTCTCCACAGGATACTGACTTCTGCCATCACGAATCAGAATTCAGCTGTCCAGGTGAGACGCCACCTCCGCCCTCTTCTTTTTTTCCAAGGATCATTCAACATGGGCGTACTGCACTACTTCAGTCAGCACTTGCCCTTATTTCATTGTCAGTTGTGCAAGCAACCTACTCAGCAAAAGAGAATGTGCTGGGTACCATAAACTCAGTTGCTTATAATAACACAATCAAGAAACGCCTGATTAAAAGAAATCTGCACCTGCTTTTCAATCCTAAACAGAGTCACTTATTAAAAAAAAAAAAATCCAGAATAACAACTCATTAGTTAATTATAGCAACAGTTCTATATTTCAAACCAGCTGACAAGGAAAGCTTTTTATCTAGGCTCTTCTTCAGCTCTCATCACCATAGTATTCAAGTGATCACAAGACACGGCAGCCTCAAACATCCAGAAATTCAGGAAGTAAAATATCCTTCAAATTTAAACTACACAGCAGTATGGTATAATAAGATCGGTAGATTAATTTTACTATGTTAAAAACCCCCATAATACGTAACTTATTCTTGACATTCTTTAATCCAAGAATAAAAGACTGCATTTTAGACTGCTGACTGCTTCAGCATACATTAAAAAAACTTAATGAAACCAAAATTTGTTTTCCCAAAAGAGGCATCTTTGTACATCGAGAGTACACAACCAAATGTACTACTGTAAAACAGCAAGTGTGAATGAATGCTGAACTGCTATGGTCAAATACATAGGCATAATTGATAAATTAATACAGCTCCTAAGTCTTGAATTTTAATTTAAAATTATGGGAGAAGGAAAAGTTTAGGAGGCTAGAAGAGAATGTGCAATTTAAGCTTCATGTCTCAGTTATGGAACATCCCACCAGGCCTTTATCACCCACTTCCTCTGCATGAGTGACTCTCGTTTCAAGCCTGTTCATCTCCATAAAAGGAGAAGTAATATAGCATTCACACAATGGTGACATCACCTCTGCAGCTAAGAGGAAATGGAGCTGAAAGGCAAAGGCTTGGCTTGCAGTCCCTTGCCTATAGCTGACTCATTAAGGCTAAAAGCTTACCCACAGCTCATGGTACCACCCACCTCCTAACCACAGCGTCTGGCAGGCCGGGGCAGCCCAGCCCTCAGCTCCCCTTACTGCTACGGAGCTGACCTAAAGCAAGAATTACTCTTAAATGCATCTAAGTGCTCCAACCACGCAGTAGTTTCAGCTCCTTGCTGCCTCCTCAAACTTCTCTTCCAACATCAACATAATTTTACATCCCGTGTCCTTTCCTCGGGGCTCTCTCTTAACGCAGGAGGAGCCCCAGGGACCTGACACACTGCGCTGCACCAACAGCCCTGCTGGCATCAGACCTAATCAAGGAGGCTCACTGTGGTGCTTCAGCCCACAGGCTGCCTTGAATGGGATCAGAAACACTCCAGGGGAACACCAGAACACAGCCCGAGAACCTGGTTTTGCCCCGTCATTTAAGAAATGTATTACAGAGAAGTTTCAAAATGCAAACAACTACCATCAAGTACAAAAAGAAAAGAGAAATCAAATGAAGGAGAAACATAGCATATCCAAGACAGCTCTCAACAATAGAGCTTCAAGATAATTAAAAAAAAATAAAAATCACTTGAGTTGGCAGAAATACTGCAGTGCCAACATTCAGCTCTGCATTAGCTGAAGTTTGAAAACAGTCACAAGGAGAAAAGTAAGTTTCATTTTTCAAAATTAAATTTATCCTACGGGGTCAGATGCAAATATTTATTCACCCAAGACATTTTTGGACTAGAGCCCATATCTCCCCTTTTCTAGAACTCCTTAACTGAACCTGGAGATAGCGGAAAACAAGTTATAAGCAGTAATTTTAGGTTATTCAAATGTTTATGATGTTCTGACAGAAAAGAAAAACTAGTATACAGCCTACAAAAAGCTCATGCAGCTAAAACAGTGAACTGCAGGGAGACTGACAGCAGGGCTGAACCATTACATAAGTGACTGCCAGAACTCCTGCTCTGGTTTACAGGAATGAAGCAAAAAGGGTGTGGTAACTACTAAAAAACAAGTGGGCAACCAGACTCTTTTTTAGCTCACTGTTCTCATGAAAACCGCATCTCAAGACACAGATTTTTAGAGCTGCTTTTAGAAATCCCAAGTAATTCAAAGCATGTAAAACATTTCTTAAGGAAATCAGAAGCAATGTACATATTTTCTCGCCATTTGCCTCAAAACAAATATCCTCTGTAACTAGCATCCAAACTTCATGTCGCCCTTTGCATGAGAAATTTGGACAAATCTGGAAAATACACTTTTAAAACCACAGGATATATTCTTTTGGGTTTTAGTGGAAATAGAACTTGACCTTTACAGGCAACTTGAAAAAGACATGTGTGCCTCTACATAATCTGAGCAGGTCTCAATTGGGAAGCGCTGACAGAATATTACCTAGAAAAGAAAGATGCACTTTGGGGTAGTGCGTTATACAGTGCACCATAGCAGCCCAATGCTAAGAAGCAAGCTGAGAAATGACTTGGCAGCAAGCAAGTTAAAAGATATATGCTTTGCTAGCTAGGAAACTTAAAGAAATATGGAAACATTTAAGAATTACAACCAAAAACTTGAAGGTCTATATTCTACAGGAGCCGATCTAGAGGACTGTCCTTTGTGAAAAATCACAAGTGGCCCCAAGGTACATGTGAGGATCTACAAAGCAAGTGATTCGTTTCACAACACCTAACGATGTGTTTTCTCCCTTAATGTAACAGGGTCACTAAAAAAAAAAAATCATGAAGTTACTGTGCTTTAGAATTTTTTCTTTTAAACACCAAACCCAGAGACTACCAAACTCCCAAGTGAATACAGCACAGTTCTCGCTGCACAGGTTCCTTTGCCGACTAATCCGTCGAGGCCAAGGAGGGTTTAATCATTGCTCAATGATTTTCAGAGTCTTGTTAGATGAAACATTAGGAAGCCTCCAATAATGTGGAGAAAACTGCCTAAGAAAAGAGGTGGAATACATTCATTAGCTACGTGCTGTCTCTTCCCTCTCCTACCTATCTTAGTTGAACAGGTCTAAGCTTCGTAGACCAGAATAACCATACTGACCTAACCTATTACAGAAGTTTCAGATACTTTTCAGGGCATTAAAACAGATACCATGCTCCAGATACCAATTAAATTTCTATCTATCACTATCTGACACAGAAAATTTCTCTGAGTGTGTTCCAAAGAGACAAACAGGTGCTGTTTAACAGCTTTAAAATATGTTTTTCTAAATTGAGGCCCTGGAGACTGTGAATTGAGGTAAAGAATGTACCTCTTCAGTATACATCTCCTGCATTAGAATAACAATTTGTTTGCTCAAGACACCACTCTACTTGCAGGCACTGTGCTTCAATCATTAGCACCCGAAGAATAATTCTTCTGAAAGCAGATCTGAGACTTCTGGCATCCACATTACCCAGGAAACAGAAACATTAAGACAAATGGTTGTTTTCTTTAAAAGCAAAAATGCTACACTTTTTTGAGAGTTCTGTTCTTAAAGCACAGGAAGTCTCTCCAAGTTACACGCAGCAAAATAATGTTTTCATCTCATTTCTGAGAGTTACAGTCTTGGCCCTGAGAAAAGGAGGGAAAAAAGACCCCAGTAACAACAAGCAGCCCACTCTGAACACATTCTTCACTGTTTTATTACTTCAAGAAAGTATTTCTGGTAAAAATCAACAAAAAAGTAGTAGTAGCTCTTGGACTATCTAAGTGTCCTTATGCTTCTGTCAATGGAGTAACCAAAAGATACAAAAAGAAGACCAAGGTCACCCACAGTGCATCAGCACAGATGCTTGAAAAGGGTTAAATAGTTTGTGGATTAGCAGAGGTTGGAACAAAACTCTCCTCTTCCTCTCCCTTCCTGATGAACCATCCCTTTGAAAGTCCTGCTTAAGCAAATACCATAAGTTGACTGAAAACCAACCCAAAAAAAAAAAAAATTCTGAGTCCAAATCAGTTAACACGCAAAGCTTTTCCACACTGTCAGCTTAGGGGATAAGGATACCCTGTGCTGACAGCAGAGTCAAGTCAGCTTTCCATCCTCCTCCATGAAGGATTTCCAGGCTTCAGGGCTCTGAAAGTAACCTAGGGAAGGCAGCCTAATCCTAAATGCCTCTGGCTCATGTGGAGCACCCGACCCCTTTCATCTGCTATTCTCTGTACAGATTCCTGCCATACCACTGGCTGCTGCACCAAACCTCCCCCACCGCTGAGCAAAACCGAGAAAGTGGCATAGGAATGTTGCTTTCCATCCCCCCCGAGGCTAGCCAGGACTAGAGACACTGCAACAACCTACAACTCACCCTCACTCCCAGTAGCAGACATTGGAATGCTACTGCTACCCTTTGAAACAAGGAAATAAGGCAATAAATGCTCCTAAAACAATCTCTAGAGGTCTTGTAGCACACACAGGTACTTGTGAAACCATACAGAAAAATCTTTCCAAAGCTAGTTAAACAGATCAAGGCAGGCTAGTTCAAAAGCTAACTGGGAACGATATCCATATCAACAAGCATTCCAAAAAGTCAGCAAAAAGGTATCTTAAACTAGGCAAAGAAGAGCTGGGGTAAGGCTCTAGACTGTTGCGAATACAGCATAGCTAGAATTGTTCTGGGAAAGGTAAACACTCCAGGAGACCTCGTAGCAACTTTCCCATGCTTGGAAGACAGAGGCAGGGCTGCCATTCTTCAGCTTTATACAACAGAACAAGGCAAGTCTGGGATTTCCAAATTTTGATCCAAACAGCGGTCTGACAGAGACATCACCTCTTTGCAACAGGAAAGAAAATACCCATGTAGATTAATCACTACCTCTGAACCACCATCAACCAGACCAAGGAAGGTCACCTGTCCCCTGATGCAGAATTGCAGCTGTTTGGGTATCTTCTGTCACATACTGAAATACCTGGCAGGGATGAAGGACAAGATGCAGAGACACATTCACTTCCAAGTGGTTTAACTGTTGTCTATAAGGGAAAAGGACTTCTTCAGTCTCCTCGCAACTCTGTCAAAGAGACTGTTTCTGATTCTATGTAGACAAGATTTCTTTCCAAAGAACAGTAAGTTTGGCACTGTTAAATTAATAGCTTGTTTAACAAAAACACAAATTAGGGCTTGAGCTAACAAGGAGCGGGCAATAGAGTGAAGGAATAAATAAAAGAAGCAAAAGTGTAATGAGATTTATGGGCAACATTCTGCCATGTATAGTTTTGGTGAAACATCTGTTCTTGACCATCATGGGCAGATCCAGTCTAAAGGAAGTGAGATCCTTTAGAGGTCCAGGTTCACAGGTTTCTATCTTCTGGATACAACCTTAATTTCAGAGTAATGCGCCAGCAGGATGGCTGCATTTCTTTAAGACCTGCCACATCTTCAGAAAGTTACCACTGTGTGCTCACCCCTCTCCATCCCAGGCTTTTATATAGATTAACTAATCCATCATATTAGCTCACCCTCTGCTCTGCATGGCACCTTGCTTTAGCAATCTTTATCAGCTTTCTCCACACCAAGTATGTTGGAAGCCACCAACACAGGTCGGTGGACGGAGATTTTCTCTCTCTCTTTCCACTCTGGGAACCTGTATCATTATAGACTTCCTATGCTTGGAGGTGCAAATGGTAGCAAGGGCAGGCGAAAAGCAGAACTCAAACTGAGACTAATGAGAACTTTGGAGCATGATTTTATTATATCTGGACTTTGTTCAAAAATGTGATGCTAGTGACAAGACCTAGGAGGAACAAACACCTTAATCATTTCTAGGCATCAAAAAATAAAGGAGGAGTAACATTCATACAGACATGCCAAATCAAGCTGTCCATTACACCCTTTAAACCCTACAAAGTATGCCTCCTAATAAAACCCAGGTACAAACAGGAAGAAAAAGACAAAGTACCTCCCCACCTGAACCTCTCCAAGCACCACACACACTGCCACTGGCTTTGTGAAAGACCTCAGAACCAGGGGTATGTGCAGGGCATTCAGAGTTCCATATTTAGAAGTCCTCAAGCAACAAACAGGTATCAGATAATATCCACAGTTCTCTGATTCTTAGTTGTATATGTGGAATCAAACAGGTCTATCCACTTGCTTTCTTTTATTCCATGAAAAGGCAACAGATGTACTTAATACTTCAGGATAGTGAGTTTTATTAACAAAGTAAGAATATAAAGAAGTCTTGACAGTAAAACTACCACTGATCATCACACTTCAAAATATACTAAGTTTGTTCCCCTCAATCAGACTGCAACTGGATTTTAAGCAGGCTTTTGTTAAAAGCCTCTCTCAAACAATACACATACCTGCCCACCCACAGCTATCTCAATTCATAGGCTTATCACCGAGATGGAAAATCTGCTACCCCAGTTCTCCTTGCCTGCTTCTCTGAACCCCATGCATTCACACCAGCCTGCTCTTCATGTCAAATTTAGCTCTCACAGACTTTTTCTAAGGCTCTCCAACCCACTAGAGCAGGAGAAAGCTATTCACCCAAACACAAAAGCTGGTACCAAGTAGTGTCTGTAAGCAAGGACAATGATGCCTTTTTATAGCAGTCAGTTGTTGTTCTCCTACAGTGTTTTGACTGCAACTTTGATTTGTGATTTCAACAAGAGTCATTATCGCAGTCATCACTCACCTTGCATCATACTCCTGTAGGCTGTGTCTGTGATGGCATAGATATGAGGGGGCATTTCGTGTCTCTTTTTGCCTTTGTACATCTCCACTATTTCTTCTGAGTATATGGGCAGGTTCTTGTAAGGATTGATTACCACGCAGAACAGGCCTGAGTAGGTCTGGAAAGAAAACACCCAGCAAATAGAGACAGAAATTAAAAATGCTCTTGACTTGCATATTTTAACAGTACATTACTTAGAAAAAACCAAACAAACCAAACAGTGCTTTTTAAAGTACCTCTTCCAGTGATGCCATGTGGGATGCTTCCCACTGAGCAATACTAGAATCTGAGGAACAGCTAAAGTCCTATCACCTTGACCAGTACTCAACTTTTCCAAGTGTGCACTGAGCATCTACTAACCCATTAGTCACACTGATATCACTGGCTAATAAACAGTCCACTAGGACTGGCTTCGAAATTCCTGTATTCAAATCAAGTGCCATCTTATTGTATAAGGTAGGTGCTTAGCTCCTAGATGCACACATTTTGTGTTCTGTCTCCAGCTTGATACAGATTTATCTAGTAAATGATCACTAAACAAAAATAAAACTTCAATCCAAAACAGTTACTAAAAGAAAAATAAGACCAGAGTACTCCTGAGAGGTTTCAAGACGGCTGTACTATGCCTAAGGCAGAGCTATCCTGTTCTCAATGGGAAGCTGGATTAGATGGCCTCCTAAAGACCCTCCAAGCCTGAACACTCACATGATTTATAATGCAGAGAGTCTGACTAGAACTAGATTCAAAGTGTAAGGTCAGCAATGCATAGTATGTTCAGTATGTATGTTTAGAATGCTCAGTACTGTTCTGAACCAGTCAAAATAGAAAACAATTCTAAGGTAGTCCATGCTAAAAGAGTTAGAAGTAAACTTTGGCATATATTGCTAATTCATATCAAATGGTGAATTCATTATCTCTGACAGCAAACTTCCATTTCTCCATTGGTTTCCACTGGCTTGAATTGCACAGTTCTAATGAAATACCACTGTCAAAACACTTCCAGTGAAAATATTAAGCTTCTTAAAAAAAAAAAAAAAAAAAAACCCAAAACCCAAACTTTGAGATGGGNTACTTGTAAAGGGAATAAGAAGAGCAGAGGCTTCTTAGATATTTCCTAGATATTCTAAGAATAGCCTTCCAAGCCCTGCTCCTGGGGTTTAGAGCTATCCTAGTTCCCTGTCAACTTTAGAAGCAGCTGTTTGAAACATCTGGAGCAAAGCAGCTTTCTACAGCCACTTGCAGTGCTACCAGAAGACAGTACATTTGGCACTTTTTATTTCTATTGCCAAGATCTCTTCTATTGCTTGCTCACTGAAGAAAGAGTGCTTTGGAGTGGAAAGGAGTTCTCCACAAGGAGCACCGAGAGTACTTAATCAGATTTAGCTCCTTAGCTAGATAAAGGTAAGGATTAGACTGCAGTGATCAGAAGGGTGAAAATAGCATCTACTACACAGTTTATGGTCTTATATCCAAACTTTCTACACGCTGGCTTAACACTAAGTAACAAGTTCACTCTTATATGCAGCAGATTCAGATATAGATTCAGACAGATATCCTCCAAGAAGGAAGTTTTTCATAGATATTTAAGCTTTCTTTTCCACATCCCAGTATAAACAATCAAGATGTTTCCTGACCTACTCTTTTTTTCCCATTAATTTTTTTTTAATATTTGAGGAATATTTGAATGGCTTAGAGAAAATACTCAATGTCTTTCCAAAGTGGAAAACTATGAGAGTTGGCTAAAAACCTTTTGGCATAGTACTTCTAAAGTTCCAGGAAGCTAAGCTTCCATGAGACATTCTAGTCAGGTTAGGTTTCAGGCAGAGCTTGAAGGGGGCAGTTTAAGGAGTTTACAGCAACCAAGATGGCAGTGTCAGTTCCTTTAGCCTCAGCTTTAGTTCTCCATGAAGTCTGACAGCACTTCCACAGCACAGAATAAAAGCTGAAAGTCTGGGTGATGCTTTCCTGACCTTTGACTACACCAGTGGAAGACAGAATAGAACAAAGACACAGAAATGAGTCAATGCAAGAGCAGCATGTTCATCACTGTGTACACAAGTCCACAAGCAACGTTGAGTTTTCTTAGCTGTGTATGTGTGACTCTTCATGGCTGTGGCTCCTGACAAATTAGAATGGTTGCTTTCCAAATAAGCAGAGTGCATGTCTAAAGCCGCCCCAC
>VWZN01002329.1:645980-658513 GCA_013396955.1 Regulus satrapa | reverse complement strand
TATGCTGGAGATGCATTGCGTGTACTCCCTTTTCTTCAAGCGGATTAATGATCAACTAACAGCCACTCCAATGAAAGTATTTTAAGCCTTCCCATTAATCTCCTGACTTGCTGAGAACTGCTGACAGGTGAGATCAGTCCATTTCACAAGTGCACAGAAGCACAGTTTTGGCAAGACTAAGATTCTGTAATAGAGAAATACTATGCAAGGTTTGCTTGGGTGAAGGGTGTGGGGATTTAAAAAAAAAATAAAAATCTTGCAGTCTTCTTACAATCAAATTAAAAGAACTCAATTTATTAGTCACAGACCACATCTAAAATTTCAGATGGTATCTTGCAAGATATCTGAGACAGCCCACTGCACAGCATGCAGTAGACCTCGAGACACTGCTGAATTATTTTCAACAATTATTACACAACCCCAGCAGTGTTTCCTATTCTAAAAATGTTACATATGGATCTTGCATATCCTATTCCATCTGAATACCAAGATTTTCCATCTGAGAATAGACTGTGACCAACAGTAGAAGGAGTTGCTAACTACAAGAATAATAAACTACATCAACCTCCAATCACACTAGCTCTCAAATTTTGACATCAGACTGTGGAAGTCAGACAAAATTTCATCAGCCCTGCATCCTTCAGATATTCTCTGATAACTTCTCCAAGAGTCATTTGCATGCCTTCATGCCACTCCGGAAGAGCAGATGCAGCACTAGTAAGTCATGAGTTTCTCCTTTATGCTCTCCCCAATTCTGTTTTAACCAGTCACTGCACACAGATTTTACATTACCACTGAGTTTAATAACTCATTCTATAACTGCAGAATATTAATAAAGCAGAAGCTAGCATGACCAACATCTGCTTTCTAAACATAGGCAACATGAAGAGGAAAATCAGAAGGGAATTGAAGAACCAGGTCAAGGTTCCAAAGTCTCCTTCCCCACCTTTCCCTATTTATTGCCTTTGGTATTCAGTGCAGTGGTTGCTGCCTGCTTCATTGAGTACGACCCTTGGTCCCATAAACGGTATCTGCTATTTACACAGCAATTAGAATTGGGAATCTCTGCTCCTGTCCATTTTGGGATGGAAAAAAAAAATTCCTATCTGTAAATACAGGCAGGCATACATATTCCTTCTCTAGCAAGGNAATACATATTCCTTCTCTAGCAAGGTGCTCTGAGACCCACACAAAAAGCTTGGCACTAGGCATTCTTTCCCACTGAAGCTCCAGCCATAGAAAACACATTTCAGATGCTGGGTGGATTAGGACTGTGTTTTTATTATTATTTGGTTCAGTTCAGACCAGACTCTCTGTTTACCACTATCCAACTGCTCTTGTGTCTTGCTAAGAGAAAGTTAAAAGGCATTCAAAACATCCTGCAAACAAAGACATTAAAACATTAAAGCCAGATTTACCATAGCATTCCTTGAAAGCTTCAACATTAACTAGAGGCGGATTGGCATCGTTGAGCAAAAAAATTTTAAGTAGAGGGAAGAAGGTAAGTCACATGATGAGCTGTGTATAGGGGCAATGAAAGGCTAATGTACACATTTAGGAGCTAAGTAATTGCAGTAAGTTCACAGGCTATGTTATCAGGAACTCCTACCCCAACAGACCAGATTACTTACATAGATCAGTCCCGAGTAGTATCTCTCCTTCAAGTTGTGAAGCACAGAAGCCTCGTTCAGGCACGTCAGCTCTGCCATATCTTCTACTTTGGAGAATTTGGGGGGGTTCATCTTCTGGATGTCATCCTTACTTACTTTCATTTTCTTCCCATTCTCTGCCAGTTCCACGATGGCTTCATCTCCTACTTCTTCCTTGAGGCTAGCTGCCTCAAACCCATTCTTCTCTGAGGGAACCCATACCAGCTTCTTAGCTGCCCAGTCAGCCTGAGTCAGGGGGTTATTAATGATGTTTTTGTCCACATAAAGGTACTTATCTGCGTCTCTTTGCGACATCGTGGTTCACAGTTGGGGATCTATGAAGAGAGGGGGAAACAAAGAAAAAAGTTATTTTTAAAGCCTCAATTTGCCTTGCAAATTCCTAGAGGCAGACAGGCACACGCTAAGTACTCTGAATCCCTGGTCATCAGAGCATGCCTCTCCCTCCTTTAATTTCATGTTAGTAAGCACTGCTAAAGTTGTCAAACTTCCAATAAGGCCAAGGTTTTGCTTGCCAAGAGTATGGAGAGAAAAAAAAAAAAACCACCCAAAAAAACCCAACAAACTAGCAAGCAGTTCTAAAAAACTCAAAACCTACAACAAAACACTGACCGTTAAGCATTTGGAAGCCATTATTTGTCACATAAGAGGAAGCACATTAAAGTGGCAAGCACCAAACAATTTGTGCCAATCCTCATAGCATCAGACAGTATGTCAGTTACATTCAGGTCAAGATTAACCCTTCACTGCTCTACTGGACAGAGACAGTGGCTCAGAAATAAAATCAAATGTGTAATCAACACTTTTACTTTGTATCTCCTTACTCTGATAAGTTATAAATCAAAAACCACAACTTCTCAGAAATGCCAACTACCAGCCTAGGATATGAGGTGCACTTTGCTTCTAAAAGATAGCAGCAATTTGTGGACACCAGTTAAGACATTAGATACTTTCCCTCATCAGCTTAGTGGCAATATCAGTCCTACCAGTTTATATTGGTTTGTTTTTTTTTTTTTTCCCGAGATAATGTCCAGTAGCAAAATATCTCCAAGATAGAAACAGAATAAATCACCAATTTTACAGCTAAATATCTTCTACTAACATCCTTCTATGAAGCTGTGGTCAGACAGAGGAGACAGTTTCATCCCTACAAAAGGGAGACTTAGGCTGCATACTTGAAAAATGGCACCCTAGATTTAGTGTTTCATCAAAACCAGAACACTACCGCCAGGGATTTTCCAGTTTATAAGGCAGCAATTTTATTAGTGCCATTCAGAGTCCTTTCAATCAGAAAAGGACTGCATGCGTCAAGGCTCATTAACCATGTAACAGCAGCCTCTTTACAAGATGGCATAAACACTACTTCTTGAATTCTTCCTCACAAAGATACCAGTGTCCTCAATATATGTTTTTCATAGCTTGAATAGGAACTAGAGCTCTTTACCACCTACAGAACAGGAAATGAAAATATGAGTACTCATGTCCTAGAAGGCTATCAGGAGCTATATGGATAACTTTTCTACAGAATTCATATTTACAAACCAGCAGGCAAATCAAGTAAGTGACGTCTGACTACACACACTGCAGGCAAAGAAAGTACTGAAAGCAGGACAGAAGCAGCTCAATTCCCAAAACATGCATGAGAGCAACAATGGATGTAGAGTCCCAGCATTAGCAAACAGTGAATGAAGCCAGAAAAACATCAGCCATAATAATGATGGGCACAAATGCCCACACCAGTCATTTGTAAGCGTGTAGTGAAATTCCTTTCAACAAATGTATCACTGTAAGTGGTATGTAACTTTGTGCCAGAGACTGTATGGATAGCTGTATATTCACAGTCAAAAATTCTTTAGCAAAACAAAGAAAATTACTGTATAAATAATCACTTCCTTTAGCTTGAGTTTAAAATCTTTGTCTTAAGCCTTACAGGATATGCCAAGCAGCTATTCCACACTTGACCTCATCTTTCCTTCCCCACAGGGTCGCTGACTCTTCCACCTCAACCACAATGGTGATTCTCAGAGCAACTCCTCCCTGGCTTTTCATATTATTCTTAAAAATTAGATTTTAATGGATACATGATGAAGAGATTTGTTGTAGAGATAAGATGCAGCAATCTGGAGGCTGCTATAAAAGGTCTGAGCTGTCGGGAGAGCTCCAAGACCATCCTATAACAGCAAGTCTGACAGCATAAAGCAAATAAAGAAAACCAACAATTCAACAAAGATACTAGGATTTCATGACACTGCAGAGTATCATCTGCAAGTTGTAATCAAAGGGTTAAAAAAAGGGAGTGGAAGGAAAGAGGGGAAGAAGAAAAAAAAAGAAATAAATATTCAATTGTGCTCAGAGTTGTATCAGGTTTGGCAAGGCAACAGCTGTGCTCTACCCTCCATTACACAGCTTCCTGCCTATGCAATTCCCAGAATGTAACCAGTTGCCCTTTTTTGGCTAAAATCAGGCAGGACACAGAGGCACTATGCTTCAGCTAAATTCAGTTTCATCATTTCCTGAATAATCCGAAGTAACCAGCCATCTGAAGTGTCCTACATTACACTGAAGCATAGTCCTCCCTCACGGCTAGAGTACATGCATGCATTCAGTACACCTTAAGTCACAGTCTAGGATCAAGACTAACTCTTTTTGGCTAAGGAATAGATAAGACCACAATAAATCTTTCAAAGGATACCCCCTCTTAGTACTAGATCTGAAGAAAACTAAGGAAAGAAGAGAGTTAGAATCAAATTCCTTGAGGAGTGAGAACCCCAAATTATCTCAGATACTACAAAAGTACATTCTTCAGCCAGTAAGAGATTATTCTAGAGCATGTATACCTTTTTTATTTTCAGGGCTGAAAACTACTTTCACAGTCAGAGGAGAAACAACCTAACACAGCTATTCTAAAATCTCAAACACTAAGCTTAAGATATTTTTTAAATATTCAACATATATTAATACTGTACAATATATTGTGTATATAAATACACATATTTAATGTAAGTTTTAATATTTTAATTACTACCAAATAATAGTGAGGAGATTAAAAAGAGGTCTGCACCTCAAATTTAAAACAGATTTGAAAACTCCCCTATTGCATGCAGCATCAGCCTTCTTATCATCATCTTAAACTAGCTCTCCTATGCTCCAAAAGAGAATCCTCACGTAGTAGAAGACCAGAGGCTCAAGCTAACATGGCATTAGAACTATTCTCGAGGCTGACTTTGAACCCACAGGGCGTCTAAACTAGCAATACCACAAACCAACCATTAATTTGTCTTCTCCACAAGAACAGTACCAGAGGAATCAGATTCTCCTAAACTTATCTTCCTAGTTGATGCTGCATTTCACTGGGCATCTCTAAAAATCCCTTAGAGTGGTCAAGGAAGGAAGCAAGCCCAGTAAGCTCTTACAGCCTTACAGCAACTCACAATGAATGCAAATCACTGCCATTTTAGGAACAAATTAGGAAGCAATTTGTTTGCCTGGTAGTTTGCATTTGGGGTGTAGATAATTATGTAGGACAAGGACATTTATCTTTACATAGCTATTGTGCAACTGCCAGATGAGAATACCGTTAACAATATTCTTTTTGATGCCAGTCTTTAGGCAAGACGACCAAAGAATACAGAAGGAAGACAGACCATCCTTGTTTTGAGTTTAAACGCCTCCTTCCTAGTATTGTTTCCAAAAATGACACACTACAGCCACTTCCCCGTTAACCCGGTATGTTCCCTTATTGCGGTTCAAAGCCATCTGGGGAAGAGGCTCCTAAAACTTTGCAAAAGTTTGCCATTTAACTAACGACATAATGGCCACAAAGATACCGTACAGTCACAGAGAGAGACAAAACAATCTGGACAGTCATGAATAGGATGGGACCAAGACATCAGTATGTAGTGCAACCTTAAAATAATAATACCAACTGCTCTGTTGACACACATATTTCCCAGCAGACAGTTTCTTTTGAGAGGAACAAGTCAAACACTGGATTTAACTTAAGATGACATGCACTCCCTTTGAATTAGGCAGAATTATTCCAAACCTTCACTGGAATACAGTCATACGGACAGGAGTTTGCCTTAGTCTCACTGAATTATAAGACACTTCAAACACTCTCTACTTAAAGCATCAAGTGCTACACATAAATTTGGGAACAAACGCTTTATCTTGCTTGGAAAGGCCTAAAAGCTATCTCTGCTGTAAGGTCCCTTCCTTCAATTACAAGTGTTCTGCAACTGCTAAAAGCACAGAACATTGCCTATTTTAATTTTCATTAACTGTTTGTATTACATGCTCCATTCCCCACAGATATTTAGTCTCTCAGCAGCCACAGAATTGTTCCTAGGAGTGATCCACTCACTGCTCAGTAAGAAAAGCTTGAGCTTTACTAAACTATGGAGCTAAGAGCTGAAATAGAATTCATAAGAATTCTATTCTTATTTCATAAGAGCATTAATGCAAGAGTTAAAGCATCACACAAGTATTAGAGCACAGACAGGGCAAGGAAACGCCTCTAGTCTGAGTTACCTAAACCATCATTAAAGTAGGGATCCCCACACTGTCCTCTCTTGGCTTCAGCCTGATTCCTAGCAAAGATGCATTACTACACTGGAATAGACAGTTTTATTCACACCCCACTTCATTTCCTTACTTTAATGAATTACGAGAAGTTTGTGAAATACTGTGCTACAGAGGATGCAAAATAGCCATATACACCTGCCAATCTTTGGCAATTCAGATCACCACTTCAGAACTTTGCTCTAGGACTGAGCCTGCGTGAAAAGGGACATAAGTGGATAATTACTGGAAGTTTTCTTCTGTTTCATATCCACCAGTAAGACACTGTTACAAATTTTCTGTGGTTTCATATTAAACAATCCTTCCACATGGTTCGCCTAGTGGCCTTTCTACTTGCAGTGCAAGAGGAACTACCCTAAAGGGCGGCAAAAAGAATGAACAACAAATAGCAAACATATTTAGACTACAGGTTAATTTCCCTTTCTTTAAAGGGTTCACCTTTTAAAAGCAGTTCAGGAAACAACTTTCCCCCCACTTTCCAAACTGTCTTGCCTTTAGCAGGTTGTCAGAGGGTGCAATACGAGCAATACAAGACAAAGCCCTTTCACAGAACAAAAGGAGCGCACACCATTTCTATAGGCAAGACAAGACTTTTGCACTAGAAAATTACAGCACTACTGGTCACTTATGGCCCTATTTAGGGTACAAATCAGTTGCACTCAGTGAAGAAATTTGATTATTTGTTTAATACACAGCATTTAAAAAATAATCTGACTTGGAAAAGCTGCTAATGATTCAAACTAAGTTTGGTCAGTAACATTCATATGATGGGAATCCTTGCTAAGCGTATGATCTGAACAGCTAATACTTGCATTATTCCTGCAACTCAACTATTTCGCTTTCCCCAGCCAGCTGAACACAGTTCATCAAATCAGATTTAAGAGCAGCTAGAAAGCTAGATTAAACTAGTCTAAACTAGTGACTAGGCTAGCTACAGCGACCATGAACTGACAATATAAAACCCCTCACCCATCAATAAAAACTTCCTAGAATTCCCTTGTATTCACTAAGAAACTGTTCAGATCTCATTTGTTTAGGTTAGGGTGACACTTCACAGCTCCAAGTGCCAGTATGTTTATGGAAAAGAAAACTGCAAAGTTTGCTAGCCCAAACTGCTCCAATTTGTAAGCAACACCTACATAAAAACCGGAGTTTAAATCCCTAAGGGTGAGAAATGAATCACAAAGAGGAGGTGGAAAGGAAAGGGAAAAGCTGGCAGGAAGCTGAACTGATGGACAGGTTATATCTGCTTATTTCTCAAGTTCTGTATATTGAGACATGCCAGTGCTTGATGCTTCAGGCTGCATGGAGGAATCACGAATTTCAGTTATCCCACCAGAGAATACAACATCAGGCAAGCACCTGAGCTCGCAATTAACACCCCCTCACAGACAGTCCCCCCCAAGGTGAAGGCACCGAGCTGCACTTGCCCTTGGCTTTCAGAATGCTGCCATTCAGACTCATTTCTTCTATTTCAGCTTTATTTGGGACTCATAATGACTGCTATTAGGCTTACTGTAGTGCATTGCTTTCCTCTCTAGTCACAGTCTGACGCACACAATACATTGTTGAAAGATTTATTTCACAACTGGAATGCAGTTTGCTGGCAATTATTGTTGCATATTCAGTTTGACTGTAGTGCTGCCCAGACTTGCCAGCTACCCTGTTTATTACTGTAAATTAAACTCTAGGTAGAGCACTAAAGTGCCCGTTCTGTATGCGGGGCTCTAAGAACCAAGAAGGAGCAATCTAATTATCTAATGCATAAGTGATGCTTCTATTGCACAGAAGGGACCTACTGGCAAGACTACAGGTAAGGCAAAAGAAAGAAATTGAAGGAAATTCTGCATCTTCCAAGTGGCCTAAAGGTACCCAACACCTCAGAACAGTGAACATGGAACACATGTTTCTCGGCTTCTCCGTGCCCAGCCCTCTTCATCAGCTGCCAAGCACCACTCTGCTGTGTGTGAAGCGGCACTTGCAAATATTCTACTGCAACAGCTGACAGAGGGGTTTGCTCTGGCAGCTGGGACTTCCCATGGAAAAGGGCAAAGGCCACAAAGCCACAGTACAAGCAAGACACTTACATATCACTTAAGAGTCGCCCCTTCTCTGCGCGGGGTTCAAATACTGTGAGAACAGTCCTACAAGCATGGCACGCCTACATTTAACAGATATCAATGCCAATATGAAAACGCTACTTTCGTGTACCAAAGACTGAAAACAGGACAGTGCAGGCTGCACCACGGGCTACAGAAGCACAGGAACGATCTTGGGCAACCACACCGCATGCAGTAATTAACCACTGTAGGTTACAGGCAAATAAAGCCGTGCAGAGCTTCCCTAAGTTAATGTTAGGGACGGTGTGCTTGCCTCTATTTTAATGGCACCTTATGAGCTCAGGGAGACATAAAGACACAGTACCACCTAGATGGCACCAATACAGTTAATCAGCTCTATGAAGCCTGTGCACACCGTTTAAACACACCAAACACTAATTTAGGGAGGGGGAGGGTAGCCTTCTGTTGATTTCAAGTCCAGTCTTTAGCATGACAAAGCTAGGCTGGCTGCCACCCAACCCCATTCACTTTGAATAAATATTCAAAGTTTACAATCCTGCATAATACACTTTCTGCAACTGTTGTTTCTCATTAGTGGAGTACAGTACATGCCTTCTCAGCAGAGGAGAGAATTCCTCTTACAGAGACAGTGTGCCCACAAGGAAAACATTCCAGGGGGAGAACACATTCTTCGTGACCACTCAGCAAAGTAATCCCACTTAAGGAGACAGCTGTAGTTCAGAAAATTGCAGCCCATCCCTGCTGTTCAAGCTGTTTTGCTGGAAGACTTGTTTTTAGGAGGCATAATGGCCTGCGTAAGTTCTGATCAGGCATGCAGAGTTCCCGCTGGAAGACTTGTGAGAGACAGGGGAAGAGCTTAGAAAGTTTTAACCTTTGTTACCTCAGGGTCACTATTCATCCCTTCCCTAATATTCTGATTTAAGGCTAAAAAGGTATCTGCCCAGAACTCTGAGGCACTGCGTAAGGTAGCTCTACATACATCAATTAGCACTCCCTGTCATCTTTGTCAATTAATTCATTGCAAAAGGGAACAAGGAATAAAACAATTACACCAAAATACGGAAATGAAAAATATCGTTCCGATTCACCCTTTTAGATGCAAATATTTAGCATGTATGTGGCCAAGATAAAGTCATCCTGTAGGAACAATTACCCTTGCTAATGTTAACTGGCAAATTGCTTTGATCTCAGCATCAATACTACTAATCATCTTCCAAGCTCGTAATGAAAAGAACTAAGAATCAGTGTAAATATGCCTGGTAAGTAATTTTTTTTAAAGTATTATTTTTACTTTGCAGGAGAAGTTTCTCTAGACACTTTCAGCTCAATCTAGTGTGCCAAACTAAGACTGTGTACAAACAGCCTTCTGCTACATCTCGTATTTTTTATTCTTGTTTCAAATCATTCTGCTGCACATTAACAGCAGCTATGGGGATGGCAGGCAAAAACCCTGGCACAGAGAAGTCTACCACCTCTACAAGTGGTCCAAGTTTGATTCTCAACCCTTCCAACAATACATAACAGTTCAATAATAGGACCTACCTCTCTGTCTATGACAATGATCCCTGAGGTAGAGGTCTGGAGAAGAGTGACTTTCTCACAAAAACACAGCAACTCCTACACAAAGAAGAAAAAGCTACATAGCCTTTATGCTCCAAGATATGTAAATGAAAATATTTATAGTTTTAATTTTTATTCTATTTCTATTTGTTTCATAAATTCTTATGCTCACAAACATCATGTTCAGGATACTCTGGAAATCCAGATTGCGACATTTCCCTATTGCATCCAAGGTCTGGCACAGCTTCTCAGCCATCCATTATAAGCTCTGTTCTACAGAAAGCTCCTGGTGCAGCAGAGCACACCAAGAACACTGGTCTGTACAACTCGGCCTCAAGCTTGTCTTCTGGTTAGCTTGCTCCCTCCCTGACCTGTGCTTTCTTCTCTCATTGGCAAATATATCAGTCTTTAAAAAGGAACAGCATTAGGCACCGCTAATTTTAGAATTCACCCAACGGTGCCCTCCTGTCTGAAGCTCCTGAAACACTGATTTTTGTGTCAGAGGAGAAGAAAGTACTCATCTTTCAACCTCAAATGAGTAAAAGCAAGGGCACTTGAAGTAGAAACTTAGTCTGGACTATTACAATCATGGCTATACGGCATATAAAATTTTCTCTATTCTGGCAATACAAGAAAAAACTTTCCTGGGAAAAAAAAAAAAAGAAAAAAATTGAGAATTATCTCCTTTTGACTGATAGGACATTCCATGGTTCTTATATGCGGAACAAATATAATTTGAAAGTTTCCAGTAAAGTTTTTCTTTCTGCCCTTAATGGATAAAAAACAACATAAAGAAACACTGACAACAGAGTAGCCAAACTGTTTCATGTGTTTCCACCATAGTTAACAACACTGTCCGTAACCATACACAGGGCAGTGCTGTGGCGATGAGGCACAGGATCAGGCTGCCCAGAGAAGTTGTGGCTGTTTTATCCCTGGAGGTGCTCAAAGCCAGGCTGGATGGGGATCTGAGCAACCTGGCTTAGTGAAAGGTGTCCCTCATTGCAGGGGACTGGAATGAAATTATCTTTATGGTCCCTTCCAACCCAAATAATCCCATGACTCTCTGACATTCTTCTCCTTATCTACATGAGCAGGAGCTGAAACACTACTGCAGCTGCACTTTTTCCTGACAGAATTAGCAATAGTACAACATGGTGATATTTATCAGTTAAGTCTACATCAAGTTTTTTGAGCACTAAAGAACTAAAATTTATTTATATAGTTCTGCATGTTAGGAAAAAAAGTGGGATTTGCTACATAGAAGATTACCTCCCACCATGTGGAAAAAGAAGATGAACTGATTGTGCACATGTATATGTCAGTGCGACATGGACAATGCAGATGGTTTTTGGAAGTTACATTAATTTGCCTAATAAATTGGCAATCATTCTGTTATGACTCATACATCTTTCTCATCACATTTGTGTGTTCTCATTTTACTTTTCCCATCATATACTGCATTAAACTTGGAAAGGGCCATTAAGCCAATTCACAGTAATTTACTGTGTAATGAAATGTCACAGACTTTAGCTTCTGCTATAAAGATTCATACTGCAACATAAACCAGTTCGCTCAGCTTTTATTGTCTGGATTAAGACACAAATCTTAAGTCACAGTTTAAAGAGCTTTTGTGCTTGTAGAGAAATCTTATTTGGTATTTATGCTCCTCGAAGAAAGAATTACTTGGTCAGTATGCAGCAGACATCCACTTCAAACACAGCAGTTTCAAGTATCCAATTATTTAACTGTTTTAGGTAGTCTGCTGTGTATCTGCACCCATACTTCCATTTATTCAAACAATTCTGAGAAGCCTGAATACATTCTACTTGATGTCAGAATGGGATAAAAACCATTTCTATCTCTGAACAATGGAAAAAAAGCAACGTCTAAACCACAACTACGAGGAATAAAATATATTTAAGTGGCATTCTGCTAAAAAATAAAATTCCACTAATACAAAAGAAATATTTCTTAGAATACTTCATACGCATTTACAAGCAAAAAGTAAAGTTGTTTTCTAGATAATTACCGCAATGAGGAATTTATGAATTAAACTGCTTTTTCCAGTTACATTCATGTCAAATCCTCCCCTTCTGACCTGTTCCACTAACTGTTAAAACACAGTTTTATCCATCCTCACAACCACCCAAAAAACCCAAAGCAGAATGTCAGCACCTTCCTCTACATTTTAAACTATGACTGATACAGTCAAAACAGAAGACCAAGAGTATTTTTCTTCATCTGCATTAAAAAAGTGCAAAACTCGATTTACCTTATAAACCAACTAGTTTCAAGCGCTTAGCAAGGAACTTTCTAATCCAGTTCACTGGTTTGAGTCTTTCAGATTTTGATTTTTTTCAGCAATGCTTGTGAAGTTCTTTCATCTAAACACGCTATATCTGTTTAAATATGTCTAAATCCTAATATAAGGTTTCTTTTTATTAAATTGATAGCACATCAATGAAAATTACTTTGTTCACATATTTCAAAATCATTTATTTTATCAATTCTGGCACAGAAAGATTGGAATCTCTTGCACTAAATGGCAAGTAGACTTACATGCAACAGTCCCTGTCAAAAAGAGCTTACTCACTAACAATTGACCTACAAAGTGATACTACAGTTCTGTTAAGTCAATCAC
>VWZN01002329.1:611281-634373 GCA_013396955.1 Regulus satrapa | reverse complement strand
AAAAACCCACAAAAAACACCCCCAAAAAACCAAACCTAGAAAGCACCCCTACATTTAGCTTGCTGCCTTTCCTGACGTTTCTGTGCGAGATTCTTCTCCACTAATGGTGCCTCTCAGTTTATCCCATGTCCGCTGTTTGTTTTTGGGCTCAGCCTGCTACAGTAATCAAGGCCAAATATTTGCTCAAATGAAGTGGCCCTGTGGTTCTCATTTCAGGAAGTTGGCTGACGACAAAGTGAAACTAGCTTGGAATTCTCTAGTATGCCCAAGAGATGTTAAGAGCAAGGGATTTTTCCAGTGCTGTAGAAAGTCATCCAGATTCCCACTGTAGCTTTGTTGTGGGAACTGCAGGGGAACTAACTCGTTTATAGCCTGCCCCAATTAAGGACACCACTTTTTTCTGCCAGAAACCAAAGTCAGTCCAGTCAAAACCAAACTTTGGGATCTTTCTATCAGGCTACAACCAGAAAGAAGACCCAATGTAAATTTACTCAAACATTCATTCTCCCTCTTCTGCAAGGCTGAAGCTCACATTTTTCTGATAAGTGGAGGCTACATCCTTTGTGCTTGCAAGTCAGTGGCAGGTCTTATAAACACACCCACAGATTCTCAACATAACATATTGCAAGCTCTGTGCATCTGGAGCCAGTGCATGCTTTGCTCAACAACCCCCCTTTCATTTCTGCCAAGATTCCCTCCCACATTTAGGGCTTTTTTTCCTGCTCCCTTGAGAGCCTCCTCAATTCTCCCAGCTCCTCCAGCTTCCTACTGTCAGCATCGACTGTTCTGTATGGCTTTGCTGGTCTGCTCTGCCTTTGGGAACATATGGAGCAGTGCAGGAAGCTGGGCACAGAGATCTGAGCATTCCCCCTATTCTCAGCCCGGTGTTCAGGTCAGGGGGATGGACCAGAATAGTGAACTGACAGTGCTGACACAGAAAGCAGAAAATTCATCGAGACTTCCTGAGGTTTTGTAGGATGTGAGAAATTGCCAGCACAGATACATGAGGTGCCATCACTGTGGGAAGCCTGCTTTCAGATGAGGTGAAGATGAGTTTCATTTAACACATTTATCAGGTCGTTGGTTCCTGGGATTACACTGGAACAAAGAAAGCAACTCACTGGGCATCCTGTGTGTTTTTATAAGACACCGATTCTGGTCAAAAATCAGTAACTCACTGAGGAGTAGCAGGCTTCTAAACTGCCCAGGCTAGCATCTTCTCAGCTACCAAGAGACAGGAAAGTGTTAAAAGAATCGAACTCACAGGACAGAGGTGCTCAGGGTCTTCTGGAATTCCTTCATGTGAGGTAGCAACTTGTGTTAGGGCAAGATGTAAGGAGTCCTGCAAACACCGCTGTCTTCTTGCACTGGTCCCAGGGAATAAATAAAAAAATAAAAGAAAAAAATTTTTAAAGTTTTCTGTGGAAGAGAATATTATGAATATTATTTGGACTTTGAGTTATAAACCCAAGCATGACACAGACCTAAAGTACAAAATAAGGTGGCACTGCTCTCTTCTACCTAATGGGGCAAGCCATTCAACCTGTGGTAAATCCTTGTGGTAAATCTTGTCCTCTCCCTCCCTGACTTTTCTGTTTGTACATAATGTTCAAGCATCCTTAAGCCTCTTACTGCTCTGCAACTCTCCTGATTACAGCTGCATCTAACAATGAACTTGAAACACACACCTGTACCTGGCTAATTGCGAGACACTGCAGAGGCCTGTAATTCTTTGACTCTTTATAGAGGAATGTACGTGTATAAAAGCCTTTTGAATTTTCATAAGCCACCCCTTAGATGTGGGATAGCAAAATAAAAAAATGATGAAAAAAAGATGCTCACCCGATGATTCAGCTTTCCTGCAAAGTTTCTTCAACCAGCCATCATAACCCTGAAAATAATCACCCCAGCCCATTTTTCCTGTGGGCTAAAAACACATCAGCAATGAGGTTCATAATTTAAGGGCTTTTTGTTTCTACTAGGAACTAATGTGAAAGAGCTCTGCATTACATGGAGTAAAAGAATCATATGCAGGAAAAAGAAAAAGAGTATGCTTATGTTTGGTATTGTTGGGTTTTGGTTTTTGAGGATTTTCTTTAATTTTTGTTGTTGTTGTTGTTGTTTAAGGAATGTTAAATCAGGCTTAGCTTTGCTAGGGGACATACCAGCTGTCTCCAAGCTCTTTTTTATGATGATCTCTCTTGTACCTTAATTGAGAAAGCAGGGTGTGTAAGTTTCAACAAAGGCTCCCTTTTGTAGTGTGTTAATTAGGCACAGGAGTTAACAAAACCCCTCAGTTATTAACAATTACCTTTCCCCAGGCTTACTTTCATTTTCCTGCTATTGCATTTTTACTAATTTTCTATTAGGTTTTCAGAGTGGACAAGACTAATTTCTAAAATTAGTCTTCTAATTAGCAAGGAAAAGAAAAAAGAACCCAAAAAAACAAACCCCAAACCAAACCTAAGCAGGAAAATAAGTAAAGCAGGAGGGAAAATACCACTATAAATAGAAGTACTTAAAGATGCTGCCTTTTTTTTTTTTTTTTTTGGTGTTTTTTCAGGATACAGGAGACCAAGGTATTTTAAGTTCAATGTAAAGTCCCCTCTAAAACTGAAAAATCTAGATTATGGTCCCCTGGAAGTGACTCTGGGTGTACATGCCTGGGGATGTGAAAGAATGTGATCGGGATGTGTGTGCCCTAAAATGATCGCTACCCTCACCCCTGCAGGAAGAGGAAAGAGAGGAAAGTGCGGATGGCTGCAGCTTCTCCAGCCACCTGCTCGCCTGCCGGTGTCCGGCTGTGCTCAGCGTGTGCTCGGGACACGCAGCAGCTGGGAAGGGAGCGGGCCCTGCCCTCCTCCCTGGTGGCGGTGAGCTCACCCCTTGGCACCGAGCTGTCCGCAGGCAGCCACACGGGCACTGGGACCCTCCTCCTCCTCCTCCTCCTCCTCCTGCCGAGGGAAGGAGCAGACCCGCAGTGAGAGGCAATCCCCAGGATGGAAAACCGTACTACCAGGATGACTGCCGTCTCAACACCAAACATTTTCCGCCCCGTGTTAGCATGAAACCTTTCATGCTGCTGCTCTCTAATCTTGTTTTCTGTTTAATTTCTGGAGAAAGGTTGAGTGAGGCACGTGAATCCATGGTTTTGGGAGAAGCACGTTATGATTCAGTCTCCGGTCGGCCTCTGATAGTGCTGTTTGCCCAACGCCTTTTCAACATGGAAGGCACCAGATATTCCAGGTTGCCTTTGTGTCCAAGGAGCTGCCCAGAAAGCAGGGGAGTAACATTTATGTGGGACTGGGGAAATAGTAGCTCAAGCTACATTACCAATGGGGGCTGCATATCCCATCCTGCCAGCAGACCTGGAAAAGACTGTCTAGGGAAAAACCTCATCATTCTTAGCGGCAGCTTCCCAAGCACGGCAGCTTTTATTGGGACCTTGCCTCTCCGCTGTGGAAGGGACTGCAGATAGCCTAGGGAAGATAGGCATTCTGACCTTTATTATTGCACATCAAACCAACTCTCCCTTTCTCTCTGTGCTGCAGTAGCACAGACTGATTCTGAAGCCAAGATCAGCTCCGGCTACTTTCCCCAAAGAGCTTTCAATCTCAATACAGAGCAGGAAAACTCAGTGTGAGAGCATGATCAGAAGTGAAGAAAGGCTGAGAGTGGCCTCAATGCCTGCAGCAGGTCCCAGAGAGGAAGTATGTACAGGTACTACCCTGACTGACCAGGCAATCAGGGAGCTGAGGAGCCCATGGCAGCACAGAGCTACTGCACGTACGATGGAAAATGTTTAAACTGCTGTACTTGGGGCCCACAGGAAACTTTTGGGAAGCGTGTGCTGGGTCTAAGACAGGAACCAAGAGAGTTAGTGTTTAAAATATGCACTGACAATGAATTGCCTCATTACTTAGAGAAAAATTGAGAAGGGGGAAGCGGTAAAACTCTGCTACATCAGGAAACAGGCAAATAATTGATGGATACACCAGGTCTCCCGATTGCTGGTATAAGACTTTGCTGCTGCTCAGCCCATGGGGTCTTACTATCATGATCTCCTTCCAGGAGGCATCAAGGTCCTCTCTGCATTTAGGTATGGATCTCACACACTGGAAAAGAAGAAAACAGAAACATAAGGCTGCTTGTCATTTTTGTTAAGTGTCTTATTTTGCCCTGATCTACTGTTTTGCATTCTCCTCCAACACCTTACCCTGTTCATACAGGCAAAATTGAAGAATGAAAGTGACACACTTCAAACCAAGGAAGCTTTTGGCCCATGAGCTGCTGAAGAAAGACACACAGAGGGGTGACCACAGCCCCTCTCCTGCAGCACTTTGTAAAGCAATGGAACAGTCCCAGGCAGAAGGCTTTCTGCAAAGGCAAGGAGTCGTGCTGGGCAGAGAAACTGGACTGCATGAGCTAGGCTTGTACATCTATGTGCAGAGACACGGGAAACACCGCCTTTCTGGAGCTGGAGAGGAGGGGAGCTCTGCAAACTGCAGGCAGGAAGAGCCTGACTTGGGAAGAGCGAAGCAGGTAACAATCATACAACTATTTATGGCTCTTTTTCCTTGTGACAACTGCAGCCTTATAAGGGCAAGAGCGCTCCAGCCGGGACAGAGCTGCGGAGGTGGAGCCTCCAGGGGCACTCCTGATGTTTGCTCCCAGGCTATCTGCCTGCCCGAGCCGCTGACCTCCTTCCCGGGAAAAACCCTGGGAACCCTTGCTGAATCCAGCTGTTCAAATTACAAACTACAAAACGCATCGGCTCCCCTCCCCTTCTCCCCTTTCCTCCTACTAGCTGGAGCTGTGGTGAAGCAGAGATATCTGCTTTTGTAATGTTGTGGGTATCAGGGAGCGCTGGGTTGGAGAGTGCCCCCACAGCTGATGTGGGAAACATATTCTCATGCGGTTGTGACAGTACTGAGAACTGGAAGAAAAAAGAAAGAAAAAACAAACAACCCTCCCCATGGCCCCCCCAGTGTTGCTTGTTGGACACGAGCGAGTGTGTGAAAGGCTGCAGCTGGAAAATCTGGTGCACAAACTCAGTTGCAGATCCTTTTGTCCATGGATGTGCTTCAGAGCCACCCAGTAACTCTGGCTGAGCTTCCAGTATGTGTGTTGGGTTCTAACACATTTCAGCCCTGTCCAATCCACCCAGCTGAACTATGCTGGAAAAGGTTTGCAAATAAAACCGAACATAAACATGCTAAAAATGTCACTGTCATCAGATAAGGTTGCTATGCACATGAAATTCCTGACACGAGTTCATTAAACCAAGGACATGAAAAGTTAAGCCACATGCATATGTTGCCTGGGATGGGGAGGAGGGTATGGTGAATGGGGATTCAGGCTGTAGCATTATTTTTTTTAGCCTTCTAACAGCCCATAGCCATCACTCTGGTGTGACTCGATTTCTCCCAAAAGGAGGGGAGAAAAAAAAAAAAGTTACAGCACCCACCTCCCCCCCCCGTGAAAACTGGTGTGATTTGGGAAGGAGCAGGAGGCAAGGGTTAGCCATGCCACTTGGGAGCTGTGGAAGGCTAGTTTTCCAGATGGCAAAGCACACACTGAAAAAGCCAGGCCTCAGCAGCCCTCACCAAAAGCATATTTAGCACTGCAGGAGGCAGTTATCTGTATTATGAGAGGAAACAGGCGCTAAGAGCTTCCTCTATGATACACTTCTCGTAATTGGGGCTGTATTTGATTTGCAGAAATGCCTAGCTAGATTCTCCTACATGGACTTCTTAGCAGTTCTCAGGCACCCAAGTTTGCAGAAGTGCCAGATGTAATGACCTTCCCTACCACCTACTGCATTGTTGTAGATCTCACACCAGGTATTTTAAGAGAGGGGCAGGAGCTGTGAGAGTGGTCTACAGATGGGAGTGATTTCAGGAGATGCCCTCTCCTAAGCCTATCACACAGCCACCCTTTATCTGCTTTCTCTTTCTCAGGAAAGATGAGCTGTGCACACTTTGCCCTGGGATGAGCAACATGGGTTAGATTAGCCTGAAAAGGTGGAACACCATGTTCTGCTCAGCCTCTCAAGGGTCAGGGTGGGGGTTTGGTGACTGTGTGAAGCCAACCCAAGTCTGAGTAGTCCCTGAAGGAGGGTTGTTCCCCTCCCTCCTCTGATCTTCACACTCCCACTACCAATCTTAGATGACAGCCAGCTGATTCAGCTGGAAACAACCCTGAATCAAAACAAAGACAGATGTTACCAGTTTGATAATTTCCTTGGTACATTTGACTACGTGCCTGCCACAGAGGTGCTGAAAATGCACAATCATGAGCAGCCAAACCCACAAGCTGCTCAGAAATTATGAGGGAATTGAAGTCCAGTAGAGGCCAGAAAGCCTCCTTTTCAGGGATATTGTGAATGAATTGAATTCAGTTGTGTGGCTGTCACAGGAGTTCTTATAGCATCCCACATGCAAGTGGTTGCAATCAGTATCTGTACTAAAGAATTTCTACTATCAAATATGTACCAAAATCAAAGCATCATTTAGCATAAGAGGGAATTTTCAAGGTCTGCAGGTCAACCATCTGCTTGGAGCAGGACCAGCCTTAAAGTTAGGTCAGGGTGCTTAGGGTCATGTTCAACTGAGATTTGAAAAACTCAGAGGATGGCAAATTCACCATCTTTTCCCTCTTGTCCTTCCACTGAGCACATCTGGCAATGTGGCTTTCCCTTCCATATAACCCCAACTGGGTAGTAGAAGTCAGTGGTTAGCCCCTCTTGAGCTTTCTTGTCCCTTTGCAAACCAACCCAGCTCCCTCAGACCCTGCCCATGTGTCAGGTGGTCCAGTTCCCTTGGGCAGCTTCACGCTTCTGCCTTGGAGTAGCTCCAGTTTGTCCGTGTCCCTCTTGCAGAGGCAAAGGACCATTCTGAAGCAGCCTCAGGAGGGAGAGCAGGAGTCTCTGCCTGCTTCTAGAAGCTCGAGTCTTTGAGTGTGAGTGCAGGGGTGTGCATGCACAGCACCAGCATTTGTCCCTGTGTGTACACAGTGTCACAGGGCAGCTGTGCATCCGCCTCTGGGGCAAATATTGACTCAGAGGTTTAGGTCATAAAATGGTTGCAAATTCACTCAAGGCCCTGGAGCTGTGGTGGTTTTTGTAAGCAGAGCTTTCTTGCAGGTATGCTGTGTGAATGCCATCCACGCTGAGTCCCAAGGACGTCTGTGCATGGTCCTCCTGCAGCCACTCTGCACCTTAGCGGGCACAGATCCTCCTTCCCATTATTGCTGGAGAAGATGTTTGCAGTCAGGTTTAAATCTGGTCAGGTAGCTTCTTGATTACTCACTTCTCAGCTATTACTCTGCCTCAGTAACCCTAAAGCTCAGGGAGACAGGGTGTACCAGGCAGTAGCCAGGTCTGGAATACAACAGAAATAATTTTCTGCTCTGGTGATGTTACCAGAGGGCAACAAACGCATCACTGCTGAGATGTCACGAGCAAGAGGCACAGCCTTCAGAGCATAAAAAAGAACACCCATTACTCAGGGCACCAACAGGTGTTTTCAAAGGAGTAAAGTGAAAAGGGACACCTTGAAACTTTTATCTCCTTGCTCTCTTGAGGATATAGTAGGCAAAATGTTGCTGAATGTGAATCAGCAGTGCCTTTTGAAATTGTGGCTTAATGAACAATCCCTCCGGTGTCTTTGTAAGTCCTGGTGTTGGTGGACTGGGCAGGGTAGGGCCAAGGCGGGGCCAGTGACTGTCCCCAGCTACAGAAGCAGCAGAAGAAAGCCCTGAGGTGCTGGTTCTCAGCTGGCCACATCCATTGCTCATTTTACTGAAACAACTGCATCAAGCCTCTGTCAGAAGGAGCTCTGGTGCTGCAGCCCAGGGTGCTTGAATGCCTGACACAGAAGGAAAAAGGGTGTTGGGTAAAGACCTCCTCGGTGTTAATCTCCAGGCTGGAGCTGTAGTCTTACGAAGAAGTGGAAGCAAAGCAGTGTAGTTTGCTATGAGGAACAGAGATGTAAATCTGGGTTAACATAGGGTGAGGGGCTCAAAGGTCTGACCCAGATCAGAGTCGGGCAGTTTGTTCCCCAGCTATATAAAATTATTACAGAAATGCAATAAAACAAGGTTTTACTACAAGTCAAGGGCAAGAATCACCAGCTGTTTATGTCACCCAGCTCCCCTTATTCTGAAACAATTAAAGGACTGCTTTAGTGGCATGAGGAAAAGATATTCATGTCAGGTTTGAAAGGCAGAATTTGTTCCAGGGATCAACATCTCCTTTTGAGACCCTTTTGTAAATCCCAAAAGCAAGGCAGAGGGGTGAAATACAAACTCAGCTGATCTTTCCTATCAGCTCCACATCTGGATCTACAAGACCCAGCTGGGATCCCCTGGGTTGTTGGGACAAGAAGCTGTGTCTGCACCAACACCCTGCTGGATGTAGGTTAGAAGGCCCAAAATACATGCACAGCACCATGAGCCATGGGACTTTGTTCTCTGCCCAGGGCAGGGTGCCACTCCCGCCCAGCTTGGCAGCCTGGAGAACCTCACCAAGGCTTATCTGGTTCTGTGCCCTCCTCCCTCCCCAGACGTACCCCCAAGGCCAGGTTTTCCTGCTTCACCCCAAAGGCTTATTTTTCTTATTTTAAAACAAACAGAGTTGTGTCTGTTTTGATTTCTACAAGAAGGTTAGAGGGAGGTCAGAGCTGACATCTGGGCTGGGGATAACATTCCCGTCTAATTAGCAAGCCCTGGATAATGAGGGCCTTCCTGTCCCATCCCCCTGCCCTCATGTGAGAAAGGACAGCCAGCGCAGGCTGGTGCAGAAGTGGGGCAAGAGAACACTCCGTAGGGTAGCATTTCATCTCCTAGTGTCCCCAGCCCAAGCTCATGGGCTGCTGATAGGTGCCCGTGGGTGACGGCTGGAGGATGTTCCTCCTTCATCTTTGTGAGGACACCATCTGCAGGTGCTCAGCCTCTGCAGACTGCTTCCAAGGCATTGGCCATGGCTTTTCAAAGTGCCAGCGGTGCTGCAATGCAGGGTTAGTGGATTTAGACACCCTGGTTGCTACCTGTGCTGCCGTGTGCATGGCAGAAGACACAATATTGATGGGGGACGGATGAAATGAGGACAGTGAGGTTCCCAAGGCATGGCTGGGCTATCTGCTGCCCTCCTCTCAGCCTAGAGAGCTGTACATTGGCAGTTCCTGCTCTCGGGAACTGGGTCATTTATCACGGCAGCGCAGCCCGCCGGGCTGACGCGATGCAGCTGTTTGTGCACAGCAGTCCCGCGAAGAGGAAGCGGCCACGGCCGGAGCCGGCTTTGGCTGGGATGCTGGGCTGGGGGGGGAGGCAAAGGGGAAGAAGTGCTGGGGAGACCGAGTTTGTGAGGCTCCCGCGGCTCGCCGACATAGCCCCCTGCAGCAGGCCAGGGAGGTGCTGGAATAAGGCCTGACACGGCTGGGACAGAGGCTCCCCGGCTGAACCACCCGAGGCTGTGCCTTCCCTGCAGCTCCCCCGCTGCGGGCTGCCGGCGCTTTTGCGAAACCCTGGGAGGTGACAGGCGCGGGCGAGCGTGGCAGGGGCTGAAGTGCAGCCAGGCACTCTCCAGGTGAGATTACGACAGCGGGTGCATCCAGTCCATGGAAAACTCCGGCTGACACCCCTTAGCAGAGCCGGTGACACATCAGCCTCCTTGCCTCGTCAGCTCCATGGCAGAGGGATTTGCTGCCAGCAGCCTCAGATTCCGCCCTCAGCGGAAATGCCACAGCCTGTTGATTCCTCGGAGGGGACGTGACCATCATTCCTGGCCTCAGTATAAAGCCCCAGGGAGGGAAGGGAAAAGAAGGGAGGGAAAGCAGGCTTGGGATGTAACAGTGGCAGAACTTAGCCATCATGACCCCAGCTGCAAGCTGGAGAGACGAGGCTGGGAACAGTGCCCTTGGGTCAGTCATGTGCTGCTGGCCACAATGTCACAGGGAGGCACAGCGTTGAGGGGGAGCAGCAGAACAGGGAGATGACAGCAGCCCAAGGAGTTTGCTTGCAGACATGGCCACATGCTGCCAGTTTCTGTGCTGCAGGCTCGAGTGAGACCAGCAGTGATGGGTCCCTCGTGTTCCTGCATCCTTTCAGCTCAAGGATGCTGCCAGCTTCTGCCTTTGTGTGCAGTGCCAGACAGATTAAGAAAACCCCAAACGTGCTTCCTCCTGAGAGTTGCCAAAAAACTGAGAACAAAGCTTTATCGCAAAGCCAGAGAAAGGGGAACGAGAACTAAACAGGGTTCAGACAAGTACAAGGGTTTGGAGTGGTGGGGCAACCGCGCGCTTTAGCATGAGAAATGCAGTGGTAGGTGTGACAGCAGCAACCTTTAATCCTGCCTGAACTCTATGAAAAGTTTCTGAGCTCCTGCCAGGATTTTAGGATGCAGCCCATGGGACCTGGCCTGGCTGGGAAGGGGAAGCTGGATCTCCTCAGGTAGCGAGCCAAGCTGAAATAGCTAGGCTGAAGGATCAGCCCCTTGAGAGCAGACCTGGCAAGCAAGAGGAAGAAAGTGCGGGTTTTGTCTTGTAACTTCCTGCCAAAAACTGGCACAGCCATAAACACGAGTGCCGAACAATAAGGTCTCCTGTCCCAACAGCTGCTAAAGCTGTCACCTGGGAGGCTTCCTGCAATCAGCCAGTGGCAGGACAAAAAGGAGCTCCCACATGCTTTCCTGCAATTTGTCATATGTCTGATCTCTCTTCTGCTCAGTGCCTGTCATCTTCCCTTCCCCCAGAACCATCTCACGGTCCAGCAGGAGGATGTGATTATGAAGACCAACCTCTGGTGCAGAGCAGGCTCATTGTTCAGCCTTGCTTCTCCAAGCAGCAAGAACTGCTTCTCTTTATGACTTCTGAGTGACCCTATAGCCTCTCCTCAGAAAATATTTCCCTTGGGCTGGTTCTGCAGGCACCGGGTGGACTTCCCCGGTGCCTCAGAGATCCACAGCCCTCTGCAGATCCTCTCTGCCTGCCACGTGTTGAAGCTCCAGGGCTTACGGTGACCACAGTTGGCAGGACACTGCCACTGGCTTTCTTTTCAGACCACTGCACCTTCCCGAGGCGTTAATCTCTGGGTCTGAACAGTGCCATGCTGGATCTCTCCTCACGGGTAAGTATTTTTAGAAAGTTTGATCTCAGACTATGCAGTCACTTCTGAGCTATGCCAGGATGAAAAGAAAACAACCACTTCTGCCTGAACAATACCAGCACAGAACAAAAAGCTAGTGTAAGTGAGGTTTTCCGGCATCACTCAAAGCTTTGAAAGATGAAACTTGCCATCAGAAAAAAAAAAAAAAAAAAAAAAAAAAAGGTTCCTAGTGAACAAGTGAACAGAAAGGGCTTTGACAGTTTACTTTAAAAGCTGGATTAGAGCAAAACGATGTTATACAAATACCAGCGGGCGTGCTGGAGCTTGCATCCCTCCATCTTCATCCTGGCCGCTGCGGCAGCCAGACCCAGGGCTGGGTTTGTTACCTGCTGCTGCCTGTGCCATGGCCCCGGGGTAAAGCCACCTGCAGGGAAAGGAGCTGTGCAGTCCCTGCGCCGCAGCCTCGGGCACTGCGGGGGAAGCGTTATTGCCTCACGATGGAGCAAGACAGCAACCCTGGGGGATGCAGCTCCTCTCCTTCCCGAGGCCATGAAGCTCCATGTGCAGAGCCCAGTGGGACAAGCACCCTCTCACTGACAGCTGTGTGGGACTGGCATGGGGGAGCTGCAGCCACGTGGGTGACCAGAGATCACCATCTCTGGAAAACACCGAAATCTCTGGTGCATGTTATACCCCCTGGATGACTTGAAGTCAGTATTGCTGGGGACTCTCACTGCAAAAAATGTCCTGTTTTTCAGGAAATTGCTCAACCACTTGTCCACTCATAAGAGAGATGGAGCCAGGGTGCCTTTAGCAGCAGAGTGAACAGAAGTGCGTAGAGGCTGAGAAGGGCACAAGGAGCTCAGCCTTGCCTTGGGTGGGAGAGCCAGGCTGGCTCCTGGCCTTTTCTGTCAACAGCTGCAGCTGCTGGGGACATCTGTGAGTTACAGAAACTTCTGGCACTCTCCACAACAGAGAACAAGAGTATGGGAGTAGATAAATACATATATATACGTATAGACCTGCGGGGACCTTATTTCCCAGACTTTATTTTACGCAGGCCACGGAGAAAGCACAATTTTAGTGCATTTCTATTGTGACTTCTGGATCATGAGACCCTAGGAAGTCAACATGAGGTGGAAAATTGGGTGCTGCCCTGTTGCCTACAGCTTCCAGCTGTCCTCTACCCTCAGGACATGAGCGGCTCCAGCGTTCCCCTCTGGCCTCTCCTTGTAGGATATTTCCCTGTCTCACTGCCCATCTTGAGCACCCCTTGCCACCAGGAAGGCAGCCACAGGGTTTCTGCTCTCTCCATTCCTACTGGGATGTGGGCAGATGCATTTTCAATCTCTCCCTGTAGGCCTCTCATTTTCACTCGTTTGGCTCCTCTGGCATAAAAAGTTTGGGGTTTCCCCTGTTGCTCCTGCCTCTGTCCTTCCCTGGCTGGCAGAATGCAGAGAGAAAAAGCAACCAGGCATAGCTCAGCAGAGCAGCTCCCTCCAAACTGCATCCAGCTGCAGCTACCACTCTCCTGAACATTGCAGTCTTGGGTTCTTGCCTGTGGAAGGTTTAACGGAGAAAAGTGTTGCTGAAGCTATAGACCTGCAGAGGCAGAGAAACCGCAAAGATCAAAAGGACACCCCACATCCTTGAAAAGAGCAGCAAGACGTGGCAGAACACCACCCCTGTGCAGTGATGGACTGTGTCCTGGTTTTGATTGGGAGTTTATTTTCTTCCTAGTAGCCAGTGCAGTGCTGTATATGAGAATAATGCTGATAACGTACCAATGCTCTGCTTCTTTCTAAGCAGTGCTTACTTTAGATCAAGGACTTTTCAGTTACCTATGTTCTGCCAGTGAAGAACTCCAAAAGAAGCTGTGAGGGAGCATGCCAGTAGAGCTGATCCGAAATATCCAAAGGAATATTCCATGTCATAGGACATCATGCCCAGTATATAAACTGGTGGAGTTACCCGAAAGGAGCCAATCACTGCTCAGGGACAGGCTGGGCATCAATCAGCCAAATGGTGAGAAATTATATTGTGCATCACTTGTTTCTCTCTCGTGTTTTCTTTATTTTTATAGTTTCCCTTTTCATTACTAGTATTATTATGCTATTCGTATATTTTACTTTATTCCAATTATTAAACTTGTCTCAACCTACAGTTTTGCCCTTTTTATCCCGTGATTCTCCTCCCCATCCCATCAGGAGAGGTGTGAGTGAGCAGCTACCTGGTACTTAGCTGTCAGCTGGGGCTCTGGGGTAAACCAGAGCTTGAGCCTGGGTGTGTTGCAGGGGGGTATGTTTCAGGGGCAGGTAAGGAGGATAAGAGACTGTGTAACAAATTATGTAGTCTGGTTTTTGGTTTGGAAATCAAGCCTATGGTAGTTCTATCTTATCTTTTTATTGACTAGACTATTGCAGCTGCGTTACTCTTTAACTTGCAGGAAACTCACAGCAAACACTTGCCCACATGTAGCAGTACACACAGTTTAGTTGAACAACACTGCGCTTAACACTGCTGCTAACAGCCTTGCAGGGCTGGAGAATTTAACTGCTGATTCTGTCTGAATCCTGTAATTACTTGGATGAGAAAAGCGAGGTGTGTGAGGGGACGCTCAAAGTGATGAACAAACTGTTCAGGCCAACAACCTGGCTGGGCTAATGAAAGGCCCTGCCTAAGGCAGCGTCAGTGTTGACATGGAGCTGGTCTTTGTTTTGTTCTTTGCACAGGAGGAATTGTATTTGTTGATAAAGCAAAGGATTTACCGGCCAGGCTGCCAAGGTCAGACCTCACTGGAAACAAACTGGCCTAAACTATCCCCTTCAGAGGACCCCATATACACAGCCCACTGCGTGCTGCAACCTGAGTTTTTCACCCTCTCCCAGCCCTGGAAGCTGGTCCTGGCACAGCACCTCTAGTAGAGAAGACAGCACAGCTTCCCCTCCCTCCTTGCAGATACTCACTGAGCCAGAGCAGCTGGAGATTAACTCGGAGGTCAGCAGGCAGGCACAAACATCATGGGGAAAGGAGCAGCTGTGTTAGGCCTTGATGCAAGTGTAAAGCCAACAGAAACGGATGGAAAACCTCCGCTTGCCTGGAATTGGGTGCCTTGGACGAGACTGTGAGGACAGAGGCACTGTGCCTGACTCTTGGGGGAACCTTGGCATTGGGTTCAAAACATGCATGGGGAAGAGAAGTGGGCTTTTAGCTGAGCGTTGCTCCCCTTGGGAAGGCACCGACTGCCATGTCCTCTTAAAACAGAAACAAGGAACATTAAGACCTGAGAAAGCTACTGTAACAGACAGGCTTGGGTAGAAGAGAGCAAATGCTTGACAGATCAGAGGAGGATTCAATGTGCTTAACTCCAAAAGGGAAAACAAACTGCATCCTCGCTGGAGAGAGGAAACATTTTCCCACCTGACATGGAAAAAAACAGCTACTGCCAAGGAATTACCCATTGCTTGAGCTCCCTTCAATCGAGAAAGACCAACATCACATTCAGGTGGCATGAAAATTGCTGTGCAACCCCTCTTTAACCACTACATAAATACACTGCTGGCACTGCTTCTTGCTTGCACCTCCTGCTATTAACACCGCTGTGGGAATCCCTGAAGCCTTCCCCAGCAGTTGGCAAAGAGGGAGCCGAATGAAAAACCTGGCACAGAAAATATCCTTTTGCTATGAGTCCTGTCCTGTGGTGAAAACCTTGCAAAGTGCTTGAGGAGTCTCAAGCTGTCCCCAAACCCCTCCTCCTACCATCCACCTGCTACACTGTTCTGAAGGATTCCCACAGAGCACCACGTAGGTGGGTCTTCAGCATTTATCTCAAAAAAACTGTTGTGGCTTTCACATAATGCACCCTTGAAGCGTGCTGGCACTTTAACAGCTGAGTGACACTTTAGCTCTGCTTTTCCTTAGAAGGAAGCAATAAAGTAAGTATTTTATACTGCCCCTTAATTACACAATGCAAAGTCACTGTGTTTTTTCCTGTTCTGTAGGATGGTAAGGCAAGAAAGTTGATTATTGTTGGGTATGTGACGCTGTTCCCCTACTTTTCCTGCTTGTGCAGGAAAATGGAGATCTTTACTAGAAGTGTTTACTGAGCAGGAACACCGAAACAGCAGGGGAAGTTGCCCAGCCTGAAACCCCAGGAGGTCAGGAGCAGCACAGCCTCTGTGATCTCTGGAATAAAATGAAATGCCAGTTTTTATTGATCGTAACTGACCAGCAGTTCTTTACCAGATTACATCCAAGTGACATCACCTCTAGCAGCGTGCCAGCAGTGAGATCAGCCCAGCCTGAATGGGAGGCACCCACCTCAGGGGACCAGTACCACCTCGTGCTGTGGCCCAGGCTCCAGGGTGAAAGCAGGTGGGAGCAGTGACGCCAGGCAGCAGCACTGCAGTTGCAGCAGGACTTGAATCGCCGCTCCCCTGGCTCCTTCAAAGGTCATAAATCGTTACTGCAGAGGTGCAGAAAAAAAATTACCTGGCTGCTCATATGCCAGGGAGGTAAAATGGAACAAAGCCAAAGCAGATTTAAGAGTGACTGAAGAAAACAGAAGCTGTGGCAAATAAAAAAAAAAACCAAAAAAACAAACCAACAAAAAACCAAAACCAGCTTGTACATGGTTATTAAGCACTTACAATGTTCTCATGCAGCTTAGATAAGCAAGCTGAAATTAAACAGTACAGTAATCATCAGTGCTGGTGCTGTACTCTGCAAGCACAGGAGGCTGGGGGCACTAAGAAGCCAGGTTGACAGGAAACAGGTGTATGTGAGAAGGAGGAGGAAGAGGTTGGAAGGGCTGAAGGCTGCTCAGATAGAAGCCCACAGTGAGCACTCAGTCCAAAGGTGAGGGCAATTGAAGTCAAAGGGCTGCCTTCTGGCAGGGCTGACCTGTGTGAGCACATTTAATTATTCACAACAGGGAGAGGCAGGCTCCCAGGCTCCACAGACAGGGGAAGGGTGAGAAAAGCACAGGGGGAACGAGCACAGCTCAGGTTCCTCCTTGTGTGCAATGAGCAGCTGTTCATCTGTGCGTGAGAGGTGAGGGCTCCCTCCGGCCCCCTGGATCCAGCAGCACACAAAGGGGGTCCTACAGGCAGCACTGAAAGCCCCATGGAAGGAATCCCCTCCTTTGTTTTCCAGCACATCGCCTTTTAGTAGGGATCAAGTCATAACCTGCGCTTTCCTAACCCATCATTAGGAACTGTGCTGCTGATACTCCCAACTCACCTCTCCGGACAGACAGATTTGTGAGAATCAAGTTTTATTCTCCTGGCTGGACAGCAGTGACTGATAAAAATTCTCAACGGCAGACATACAAAGGGAGATCCATAAAATACTTCTCCCTGTTTTCTCTTATAAAATTATGAAGAGAGCCCATGGATTTGTGGAGGAGTTCTAGCTGTCCCAGCAACACAAGGGCAGAGGAAGAAAGAGACAGGTTTCACAGATGAGGCAGAGCATTCTCAGCTTTAAACAAACCCACCCAGGGCAAGTATGTACCCTCATCTTGCAGGGAGCAGCTGCCCTCTGCTCTGGGCTATCAGATGTGAAGCGAAGACAAAAACATTCCTCCTCTTAACTCAGCAGCAGCTTTGCATGTCAGCTCTTGGCTGGTAAACACAGGCTCCTAATTCCAGCCACATTCCCCGTTTTGAGAATAAGCAGCCCTGCTTCTCAGCGCCCTTTACAACTACTGCTGCTCATGAGAAGGGGGAGAAGGAGGGAAGGATTACAACATTTTCCATCTCCTAAAAACACCAAAACAGAAGAAACCCCCGGGTTGTACAGGGCAGGCAATTGACCTGCCCTCAGCTCTCCCAGGCAAGGAATGCACAACATGGACGTGTCTAGAGGCAGAGGTACAGCCACCCTTTTACTTCAGGGTCCAATGAGTTTCTTGAGGAATGCCTCCAGCTGATCCTCGTCCTTTATGCCCACAAATTTATCCACAACGTCTCCGTTCTTCATAGCCAGTACAGTTGGCACTGCTGACACCTGGGGCAAGAGAAACAGGGAGACAGGTGAGCAAAGCCTGCAGGAAGCCACCTGCACCTGGCTCCCCAATTTAAAAAAAAGTCTAAGAAAATAAAAAAAAAGTCTAAGGAAGGGGCTACAAGGGAGCTGAGCATGCACTGCTCAAGGGCAAGATATCCACTCGCAAAACAGGCCAGCTGAGCTCCCCCTCTCTGCACTTACACCTCTCCAATCAAGACAAGGCTGAGCTGCTTTCTGAGTTTAAATAAGACACAGATTTTTAAAGACAAAAACCATCTCCAGCACAAATACTTCTTCCCCTTTTCCCCTATCATAAATGAACACATCTAGGACACATCTCAGATGTAATGACCTTTGGACATTTTATGGCCAGGGTAGCATCTGACTGGACCCGTGTTCTTCTCCAGACAAGACTGGAATTCTAATCCTAACCCACCCCACCACTGCACAGGGAGATTTCTTGCTCCATCATATAATGGATGGACAATCCCCTCCAAGCCTTCTTCCTTTCCCACTTCTGTTTTCAGTAGTTTATCTGGTCACAAACTGCAGATCCCTGACAATTAGGTAAGAAGTGAAGAAGTCCCTCTGACCAGAGCCAGCAAGCAGCTGTGCTGCTCTGGGCGCTGCTTTTTTAGCTCAGAACAAAGTTTTCTGGGAATTATCCAAGAACACAGTGTTGGAAATGACAACACTCCTCAGGGACTTGCTGGTTGACTGGTGACAGCAGAGACCCCAGGGACATGACTGAAAGAAGGAACAACCAGAGCTTGCAGAGCTGCAGCAGTGGAAGAGCTGATCACACTTCTGACCCCACAGCTTTGATGCCCTTATCTCTGCAAAGTCTCCTCCCCAAAACACATCCTGTCCTTATCTTGCCTGCTGACTCTCCTGGTGCCTGCAGGGCCTTCCCGTGTGCACTGCCAGCCCTGCTGCCAACAAAGACCTGCAAATCCCTCTGGAAACCCATCAGAGGGCTGCCTTTTCTCCCACTGGGAGCCTGACATGAAAGGGACATTCTGTCCTCCCTTCCCAAGCACTCCCAGCCCGGCAGTGCAGCGTGGCTCTCTGCAGAGCCCTTCAGGGCTCGTGCAGTGTCTTCCGAAGGGACGGAAGAGCCGGGGCTGCTCAATGCACAATCTTCAGCTCCTCCTAGTGACTGCAGAGAGCAGATCCTCAGCGCTTGGACCCCAGCACTGGCGGTGGTGCCAACACATTCCCTTGCGGTTTTAGGGGAGAAAAAGGATGCACTGCACTCAGCTGGCTCCCTCCTTGAGAAGGGCAAACCTCCACTAAGCCTCCCTCTTGTTTGCACAGCGGGTTAATATTGAGCAGAGTTGCTCCAGTCCCATCCAAAAAAACAAGAGCTGGCCCTTATTAGGGGAACAGGCAACTCTTGGAAGCTCTACAGAGAAGCAAACCAACACCAAGTTGCCATGGCCTGCAGGCTAACCAGTGCACCCAGGAGCTTGACATGGCCTCAATCCCTCTCTCTCTTTCCCTCTCTGTGCTGGTGAGCAAATCCCAAGAAAGAGTGGAAGGTCTGGGGCTGGTGGTGCTGCAATGCCTGATGAGAACCAGAGGGCACAGAACAACTTTCCCCTGCTCAGAAAACACAATGTTTTTGTCAGCTTCCTTCCTGCCAGCTGCAGCAAGGGCAGCCTGTTAATGGAGCACGTACTCTGTTTTGCTGGTTGAGATGAAAATGTCATGGGAATTTCTAGAATGCAAAGTTGAGGGCATTTTTTCTTTTTTTTTTTCCCCTGTCTTTTTTTGGGTCCCATCTGCACTGAACCTAAACAAACTTTACTCCTCCCTGAAGAGCATTTCTACAGAAAAAAAAAATCATTCTGCTTTTGATCAGTCTTGACCACACAGAGAAATAAACAAACGTGGCCATCCAGGTTATTCCTGGCAACACCCACACTAAGGGAATTCTCTCCTATCTGAAACTTTTATACAAGCTCAGATGCCACACAACAGAGCAGGGGGAAGGATTTCACCCAGGCCTCAGAGCGAGGAGGTAACGGGTACCAGCTCCACTGATGAACGACCATCTCTGTACCCAGCAGCTCTCCTGAGCTGCCCACCCACAATGGCCAGAGAAGGGTCTGCCCTTTCCCAGTCACCACACACAGAGGCAACTGGCTAAGGCAAGAGATGAATCTAAAGAATTTTAAGAGACCGCAGATAAACAAAAGTATTTATTCTCCCTTTCTGCTCTTGAGGCAAGAGGTCAGAAGCTGGCTGGAGCAGTGGAGAAAGGCTACAACCACAGCAAAAAGGTATTAGATAAAATGGGGAGTCCCCAGAGAAAGCACTTTTGTGCTGGGCACAACAGGACAGGGAAGGGCACTGGGGACATTCCTAGTTGCAGGAAATGCAACTTAGCTTTGTGCTAAGCCGGGGTGGCTGAGAGCCAAGGGCAGAAGGCCGCTTGTATAAAGGAATGTGCCAGCATTCCTCAGCTCTTCCAGGGGGTCTCCCCCTCCCTGCACCAAGGAGGAGGCTGCTGAAGAGGACATTGCGCAAGCAGGCAGCAAGCTGGGGCTGTGTGAGTGCGTGGGCAGGGGAATAACTGAGTGAGACTTCCTGGCAGCTAGGGAAGGAGTTGTGGGGGTGGCATGGACACTGAAAACCCCCAAACAAGGATTTCCTCGGCGTGCAGGCATCTGATCTCCAATGGAATGTCTTTAAAACAAATGTTTTCTGATCCCCTCCAAACACCACCTGTGGTTTTCCTGATCTCTCACAAACACTCTTTGATCTCGACTTGGTGCCTTCCCATCAGCCCTTACACTTATCCTTACATGGCGACTTCCAAGAAGATGAAGGAAAACCAAGCACATCCTCAGCACATGAACCAAACTTCTGCCCTGGGAAGGATGCTGCAAGGTACGGAAATCTAAGCAGAAATTTCTGTCTAGGGACAGTGTTTTAGGCCATGGGGAAAATGGCTGAGACAAGACGCACACACATCACTCCAAGAGTGGAGGAGAGCTCTCGCAAAACAAAAGCTTTGTCACGTTTGTACATGAGGTTCCAGAATGAACTGCTAGAGGCTGACCCTTCCCTGCAGCCTCAGTCCTAGCTGCACACAGACACAGCAGGCAGTGCTGCCTCAGTACCCGTGGGGAGAGGACACACAGCACAACCTGGGGCTTTCAGCCTCTTTTCACAGACCTTTCCCAGCACGCACACACCCTGCTTGTCGTTTTCCACTCATCTGAGATTATCCTCTTGTAATCCCAGTTAATTCTATCTACTGGAAGGCCAGGAACAATACGTGAGTTGAGCTAATAATCTCTATTCTCTTCTCCTTAGTGCGAGTGCTACCAGAGCTTTCCCTGCATCTATTAGGATTTACACTTTTATATCATCACTAAAACCGCCTCATCCTCTTCAACTTCTCACCAGCGCCCTCTGAGCTACGCGGCCTTTTGGGCTTGCAGCAGCCAGCCCCGCTCAGGAGCCGGCAGCCATCCTCCCTGGCCTCGGGTGTATCTGGGGGCGCGGCTCCACCCTGGAGAGCACCGGAGGCTCTCCTGCTGAGCCTGTGGGAGCTGCACGTCATGACCGTGGCCACCAGCTGTGTGGGCACGCCACCACAGCACGGGCAGAAAGGTCTCCCTGGGGAAAGAGTGGGAGAGAACAAGCTGTTTCCACTTCCGCCTCCTTCTGGTTCTGCAGGGTGCGGGAATGGCACACAGTGTCTTCTCCAGGCTCAACAAAATGACAGCTTGCTCAGGAGATGGTTCACACTTTTCAGGGCAGCTTGAGGAGCTTGCTGTGCTAGTTGTCAGCCTGGGAGCAGGACTTCATCTGCAGAGGGGGAGCAGATCCATCTGCGTGATACCCAAGTGAAAATGAAGCTTTTTTTTCCCTGTAAAACATAACAGCAGGATGCCCCTACTCCATGGGCAGTGATTGTTTACAGAGAGACGACAGAGGCAAGCATGGCCCTCACAGGGGCTTTTGTGCTCCTTAAAGTACCTAATCACTGACGGAGAAGACAAAGAAGTGAATCCTGTAAACTACAGCCATGGCCTTCTCCAGTCATTCCTCTCCTTCCTGGGACAATGGCAGCACAGGGAACACACCCAGCAGTAACGTGGCACGCTAGTGTAAGCACCAAGGTCCCCTCCTTTCAAGAACAGGACATGTGCTCCTGTTGTTAATCTGTTTTTCCTGACCTGGCTTCTACCTGTCCAAACAAAACTCACTGTGTCTCCTTGTTTGTGTCTCCTGCAATTTAGGGATGGGGACATAATGACTGAGCTAGAGACCCTGAACAAGGAATGGAGAGAGAACGTGGCTGCAAAAAGAGCCACGTTCAATGGCACAGCAGAGTGGGGCTTGTAACTTCATGTTCTTGCCTGGCATCTGAGCAGCCCCGGCTGGAAGCAAAATGCTGTGTGTGCTCCGGGCTCCTCAGGGCCAGGGGAGTGTTTACTTCCTGACAGACACCTGCAAAGCCTGGAGGACACCTCCCTGATGGATTAGAGGTGGGGATGCTGGGCATGACCAGCACAGCTGGAGCAGAACCAAGCAGCACACTCCACCTACTGACAAGTGACCCAATGAATCTGGAGCCTGTAGACTCTGGGCTTCTCCTCCCCTCCAGTGCTGCTGCTGTGCAGGCACAGCTCTCCCCAGGGAGGCACCTTTGCACTGCCAGCTCAAGGAAGTCTGTGCTCTTCCACCTCCTACCTCGTACTCGATAGCAAGGTCTGTGTGATCATCAATGTCCACCTTGGCCATCAGCACCTTCCCCTCCAGCTTGGCCACCAGCTTCTCTAACCTGGGGCCTAGGATCTTGCAGGGACCACACCACCTGATGGAACAGGAAAAGAAAGGGGACATTAGGAGAGGCAGGTGCAGCCCTGGAAGGCATGCTGGTACACCAGTGCCTTTACCACCACTGCTGTTCCACTCAAGAGCCAGCCTGGAAACACAGCTCCTGAACCATGGCCTAGAACACTTCTCTCACAAAGGAGCTGTCAAAAGTTAAGGAAGCTCTGTATCCAGCTTCAGGCTTCGGTTATTTGTCCTCTCCTCCCTGGATGATCTCAACTAATGCTCACTTTGGTCTGTCAGTTGGTTTATTTAGAGCAAAAGGGTTTGGGCTGTTTTGTTTTCTGTTTGCCCCAAGTCAGCTACAACAGGCTCACATAACAGTACTGGAGGACTACGAAAACACATGAAAAACCCAAAAGATAATCAGTATTGTTAATACAGCAGATAACATCTAGGAATATTTTTACTGGCAGGTAGATGACAGCATTTTTATTGATGACAATTGCTGCCATTGGTGTCACATGGCTGTCATTAACACATAAAGGCATTTACTATGAAGAGCCTCAAAGCCACAGAGCTTTAAGAAACACGGAATGCTACACCGTAACAACGGGTTACTAGGCAGAGCTCCTAGTGGTTAGTGGTCGTTAACAAACTTTCATGTTTCTAAGACAGTGTTTCATCCATGGAGCCAAACAGGGTAAATATTAGAGCTTTTTCCTGAGGCATCTTTTGTAGGATGATGCAACACTGGGGCTGGGGTGACACCTGAGCACCGGGAAGATGCCACCATGGGGGATGCCTTCCTGGTTTGACGCTGCTGCAGGGTGTGGCTGTGATGGGAATCTTCACGGATTGAGCCTGACGGGCAGAAACATCTTTCAGCACCAGACTCCACAGCCTGGGAAGCCCTCAGGCATGCTGCTCCATGGTGCGTCCACCGCGTTAGGGAAGTCACAGGGACACACCTGACACGGCGGAGAGGGGTGCGAGAGCCACGGGTGGAACTTACTGTGCATGGAAGTCCACCACAACGGGCTTGGGGCTGTTCACCACCCGGTCCTGGAAGTCGCCGCCGTCCTGCACGTTGAAGGTGCTCCAGCGGGCGGCTGAGGTGCCCAAGGCCCTGCCGTGGGATGCCAGGGGCCCCCGCGCGGGGAGGGACAGCAGGCGCTGCAGCGCC
>VWZN01002329.1:581369-594260 GCA_013396955.1 Regulus satrapa | reverse complement strand
CAGAGTCCTGTGAGAAAGATATTTACAACACTTCTAATTTACTAGCACAACTAAACTACTAAACTATTTTCATTTTAACATTTGCGAAAAGCCAACTATCTAATAATTGTTTATAACAAGAGGTTTAGTGTGTGAGACGGCAGCTAACAAACGAGCTCCAAGTGGTGTCCATGTGTGTTGGAAAGACAAATTACTGGAGAGTGGAATCGCCTTGTTAATGTTTAGGGATCAACGCTTTTCGGAGACCTAAGGGGAGGTTAGCAAAGCTTGGGAAGGAGGATGTACCACAGACAGAGGACGCAAAGAATACGGAGCTTACAAGCCACAAAGACATCTGGCAGAACTCGCAAGATAAGGAAGAAACTAATAAAGACGGCTCAGCAACTGTGCTGAATCAGCTCCAAGGCAGTAAAAGGGTAAATTCTGGCAGGGGAGATTATGGCAATTGTCCCAAGAAAGCACCGACTGGAAAGGAGATAAAGACTGATCGTGAAGACTAATTAGCATGAGCAGCAACGAGAGGTTAATGATCATTAACCAATAGAAGATACAATACAAATTAAAAAGAGTAGTAGGTAATTTGTAGCCAAGGGTCATAAATGCCTTTGTTTGCCAAATTTTATAAACAGTGAGAAGTTTTGGTAGTTGTTTTGCTGGCTTTGTGGATTTGCCATCTAGCACCTCTTTCTATGCAGAACAGTAAATAAATCCAATATCTGGATTATGTGTGTGGATTGGCCTCTTGCGGACCGGGTGAAAGAACTATATTGGGACAACACTGTCATTTACAGACATTTCATTCCTGCTTAATCGCCACTTAATAAGGAAAAAGATGTGGGAGTGGAAGGAGGGTGATGTTAAGGATTGTGTAAATTTGTCCTGTTGATTAAAATGCTTGACCTTCACTTTTAAGTGCAAAAGCTGGGGGAGATGTGTGACCAAACCCATTCACTTTGTACCCAGATGCCGTGAAGAGGAAGAAAACTTGGCTTTCTGTTGTGCTGAAGGCTCAGCAGAGCAGAGCAACTCAGACAACCGTGAGGGCAGAAACATCTCCAGTGCTAATGATGACTAAACTTCTTGGAACAGTGGACCTTCTCTTGGCAGAAGTATTCAACCCTATGGTAGGCAAATGCCTATTGGGAATGGTTTTAGGAGTCAATGACTTGCCCCTTTTTAAAAAATGTTTTTTTTTAATCTTTAGAAAAACTTGAGTTCAGCTTATTTTAAAAATCATGTATCAGAAGAATATTGATTCTGAGCTTAGTCAAGTACTAAGCTGAAACAGATTTCAACTATTAATGTGCAGTTCCTATCTGGTAAATTTGTTTTATAGATATGTGATGGGGTTACTGTGATGTCTGGTTGATAAATTCCTGTTTCCCAGATGAAAATGGAGATAGAGGTTAAGAGATGACTTTGAAAGAGAACAAACTTACAGGTCTCTGGACAAGAAATATGTCAACAACGTCACATGCTGGGACAGGAATCATGACTTAATGGTGTGCCTCTCCATTTTCACACACACAGCTTCTTAAAATAAAAATATTCCAAACTCTGCTATGATTCTGTGGAAAATCAGCTACTTTTCAGGCTGCAGTTGTATGATCATCATTCCACCAACTTTTTTGTTCTTAGAGGGTGTTATAAAAACCACTTGGCTTTGAGAATTAAAGATGTGTGAAGAAGGGAAATTGCAGTTGCCCTTGCTGTGTTCACAGTGTGATATTCAAGCTTTCCCATCGTCCCTGGTGGCTTCCCCGGACCTGCTGTAAGACTGATCTAGGGCTGGAGGTTGGATTCAGCCCTACAGCCTCCCTAGGAGACCACGAACTAGTGATTTAATACAGCAGTGCCTGGGCTCCCTGTCTCTCTAATTGGGATAGTATTTCTTCTCTGGGAGTGAGGGCAATAAATCATTAAATCCCAAATGTTCTCATGCCAGAGTGATTGAAATTTTCTATACCCCTAAAAAGAGCAAGATCTGGTTTACAAATCTCTTCAGCTCACAGGCTAAAAAGCTCTTTAGAGAATTTTACTGAGTATCTTTTACCTAGGAAGAGTCTAGATCAATATTTTCCAGGCAGAGAGGTTGTGCAATTTCTTCTTTATTTTCCACTTGTGATTCCTCCTCGAGGAAGAACTGAAGCTGCAGCGGTCTTTGCTTTGACAAGACACCCTGCCATTAATCAGAAGTGGGATTATTAAAGTGCCTCTTCCCGCTAGCAAAAAAAAAAAAAAAAAATCCACTTATAGAAATACAGTTTATAAAATACAATTTGTAACTGTCTAACCTAAACAGCCTTTTTGGAGACAAACATCGTTAGTGCTGGAACTGCCTCACTGGTCGCTTGCAGTGGCTCAGTGGAACCCAGCTCCAAGTGACCCCCACAGGGCCTGTCCCTCGTCCCAAAAAGCTGGGGCAGTGGGCTCTATGGGCTCAGAGGGACTCACGGCTTAGGGGATGGTCAGGAAAGGAGGAAGAAGTTCTGAAAAGAGAGACAGACTTAGGAATTAATGAATAAATGAAGAGGAATAGACTGATAAAATCTCATGCTTTCCCCAGTTTCCCCTTCACTCCTGAGCCTGCATGAGGTTCCTGCAAGAGAATGCAGTGCTGCTGCTGTCTACCAGAGATGCCAGATCATGTGCAGCTTGGTTTCAGCCCATCGATTTTCCTTCTCTGGTGACACAGGTAGATATAGGTGTGGGTTAGAGGAGACAGCATGCATAGGATGTGGCAGGTGCAGGATAAACGCTCCTCTGGGCATGGATCTAAACTTCCATTTTCTTAGCAAGAAGAAGAAGAGTTCTAAGAAAAAAAAGAAATCCAGTCTCAAGCAGGAGACTGGCACATTTAGAATCATAGAATGTTAATCATAATCATAGAATTTTCATAGAATAGAATAATAGAATGTTAAGGGATGGAAGGAGCCTTAAAGATCCTCTAATCCCAACCCCCCCTGCATGGGCAGGGACACCTCCCATGGACAGATTCCCTAAGGCCTTATCCAACCTGGCCTTGAACACTGCCAGAGTTGAGGCACCCACAGCTTCCTTGGGCAACCTGTTCCTGTATCTCATCACCCTCACAGTAAAGAATTTCTTCCTAATATCCAGCCTAAATTTCCCTCTTTCAATCTGTAGCCATTAGTCCATGTCCTATCAGTACAGTTCCTGATGAAGAGACCCTGTTTGGCTTCCTCTAAGTCCCTCTTCAGGTACTGGAAGGTTGCCATGCGATCTCCATGAGACCTTCTCTTCTCCAGGATGAAAACCACAACTTTCTCAGCCTGTCTTAGGTCAGATTTAGTAGGAGAGGGAGCAGGTCTGTCTTGCTTGCAGCCTCATGCCAGGCACTGCACCTTCCATGTCCTGCTGGGGCCCTGCAGCTCCGTGTGCCTCTGGTCCCATCCTGGTGACCCCACACTCTGCTGCTGCTGCAAACAGTTCCCCTCCTGGCCTCTGGCTTTCATGAAAGGCACGTGAAATACATTGCTTCCTGAAAAAGTACTCCAAATACACTTGCCTTGCAATCATTTGATCCTTGATCCATAATTTCAGTTCATCAGTTAATTAATCATTTAATCAGTTAATAAGATTAATCACTCTGCTCTGGAAGATGCTCATGAGAACAGCCAGGATAAATTGCTCCCATCTGTTTCTCTGTTCTTGTCTCCCACTTCTCTGGCTTTGGGCTCTTTGCTGGTGTTAGCAGGTCCTTAAAGAGGAGCTCGTTCCAGCACCTTAGATGTTCCAGTCCAAAACCTTCTCTGCCATCCGTCTCCTCTGTGTTTTGGGGCTCGCTGGAGAGCTGTCGCCCTGTGAGCTGGCGCTGCATTGAGCAGCCTCCTCCTGCTGAGAGGGGATCAAACACAGCTCAGACAGTGTTACCTGGGGCTTGCCAGCTTGAAGTGAAGGAGAGCAAGTCCAAACACACAACCTGTTAGGGGCCTTTCCTAGAAAATTGATCACCTCTGCCTTGGAAAAAACTTTGGAAAGTGTTATGATGGGTTGCTTTCTAAATTGTATGATGGTACTTCCCATCAAAAAGGCAGCTGAGGATTGGAAGACTATGTTCACATTAAAACACTCTTTTCCAGTAGTTTGCTTTCTCATTCTTACAAGAAAAGCATCAAAAATAGAGAGCTGAGTTCCTTTTCCTCACTAAAGACCAAACACACCGTATGCCTGTGCCATATGCCTAGTCTCCATTGCCCCGTGCTTCTTGACAAACCCAGAAACCAAGGGAAGTAGTCTTCAGCCTTAACACCTTCCCACTGTGGGGAACCCTGATGTTCACACACACCTCCTCAGGTCATATTCCTCTTCTGCAGTCATTGTCATCATCTTTAAAGCAGCAAAACTTATTGCAGGCTCCAGGGCTTTTGTTGTAACCAACCTTGGCCACGTATGAGCTGGCTCATGCCCCGGACTGACCTTCACAGGCTGGGAAGCCCTCCTGCCTTCCCTGGCCCTCCTCTTTGCACGCCATCCTTTCAGTGGCACTTTTATCTGCCTCCTCAGTCTACTGTTCTCTGAGGCCAGGTGATTTGCTGCAATGCTTGGCCTCCTTTCCAAGAGCTTAATTTCTCTTGCTGTTGTCCTGGTTGCTGAACTATAAACCTGTCCGCTTGTGTTGTGATTGCTCACCAGCTTTGTCAGGGAAATTCTTGGTTGGATTTCCAGGAAAATTCTTGATTGGATTTTCAGGAACCCTGGAAAAATGGCCATAAAACAGCGTAACTGTGTATGTGCAGTGAATCTGATTTTTAATTTGCTGCCCGTGCAATCTAGTGGGGCTGGGAGCAGGTGGCACCTGGCAGATTTTCTGTGTGTGTTGGACAGCCACGTCTGTCCAGTAAGGTCCACACAAGGAATGTGCTGAGTTTATTATTCTTGGTAGCAGATAGTGCTTTCACTGTGAGTTTTTCCTCTCTTCCTCCTCCTGCTGTGCTGAGCTCTCCCTGGCTGCTGGGCTGGACTGTCTTGTCCTCACAGGCAGAGAGAAACTGAGCAAGGGCGGACTTACCCTTTTTAAACCACACTGCTTTTGTAGGCTGGGTTCAGAGCTTGACCTTGCACTGTCTGCTCCTACCATGCTACCAGGCAAACCCACAAACTTTAGGTGTATCCAAAAATTGTCTTTCTCTGAATTAGTGCTGTCTCTTGCCTTGTTTTGACTATTTTTGCCACCCGTCTCTCCCAAGAACTCTCCCAAGGCTTCTGTAGCTTTGACCACCAGGGTCTGGACCACATGAACTGCCGAAGAGGCAGCGTGTGTGTCATGCTGCATCCTCCCCCTTGGCTGCTGAGCACTGCTCTTCCAGAGCTGCAGAAGGAGCCCAGGTCCCGCTGCCTCCCCCCAGACTGTCAGCAAGATTGTCTCCTTTGATCTGCACTCAGTGCTGGATTGTATCCCAGCAGCCAACAGGCTAATTCCACAAGTTTATTCTACAAAGCTCAATTAGAGCAGCTGGCGCCAGCAGCGTCCCTGCTGGCTCCAAGCCTGCATCAGGAGAGAAAGGCTGATGCAGTGGCTGGGGTATGAGCTTGCGAGTCCACAGGCTCAGCTGCAAATCCCTGCTCTGTGGCTGTTTTCTAGGCCACACCAGTGAGCTTCTGCAGTGGGAGCTCGTCACCTCCATGCTGTGCAGGGAGGTACAACATTCCTTGTCTGACTGAAAGAGATACAAGCTGTGGTGATGTGGGACTGTGTCAACAGAGGCTGCTGCTTCTGGGAAATGCTGCATAGATCCAGCCAGATCTACGGCAGGGAAGAGGATGGGGCCCTGGGTGGTGGAAGGCACACAATACCTTCTCACCACTGAGTTAGCAGTTTGCTTTTCAGCTGCTGGAGCCCTGCTCCGTGCCCTGTGATTATCCGGTGCCTGAGTCATATGCAGCACTGCCCTCAGAAGGATCTGAATGTGAGCAGGGCTATGAGCAACATGGGTTTTCTTTACAGGGGGCCTTGCCCAGCACAGAAGCACCCACGGTTATTTCCTTCAACATCATCAGCGTTGGAGTAACTTCCGTGAAAAATCATAATCTTCTGGGGCTAAACATGCTGTGCAAATGCTCTTGCCCGCCTGGTCTCTTCTCTGGAAGGCTTAATGTTTATGCCAGCCAGGAAAAGAGGTCTAAGCAGAATATCAGGAGGCAGAAAAAGAGTGGAAGCAATTTCTGCTAGGAAACACAGTTGAACCCTATTTGCACAAGACCTAGTTTCAAGGCAGTAAGGAGCCAAAAGCAGATGCTACCTATGTATAACATACTGTTCCCTTCCCAGGGACTGTCAGGAATGTCCCCACAAAAGAGAACAGCAGCAAGGGATATGCAGCAGCCTAGAAAGTCCATGGTTGCCATTCCCTTCTCTGCTCCTTGGTAAGTCAGAGACAGGGCTGGCCGACATGCTTGGCCGCGGACAAATGTGCCTCTCGGGGTACAGGGAGTGCGGAGGGTACAGGGAGTACGGAGCCTCGGGGCCATTCCTTCCTCTCCTCTTGAGCAGATTTCAGCGCCATCTGCTCTCTTCTGTCTTTGGAGGAGTCAGCCGGGTGCTTTTGTCCCTTCTGGCAAAGCTGTGCTGCGTATGTCCCCCATCGGGCGTCAGGTACCCCGAGGCAGCTGGGACGGATGCACACTCTCAGCCTTGCTCCAGAAAGCTCCCACTGCAGCAGTCCAAGGTCTTTCTTTCTCTCCTTTTCCCGGTCTGCAGCCTGTTCCTCTGGATCAGGCACTTCCCAAGGTCACAGCTGACTCCCAAGGTCAGGCCCAGGCTTTGCATTTGGCCCTTACTGTAGGGGATGGGAAGGGTTTTGGGCTGGGAAGGAACCTTCCCTTCACCCCTTTGTCCCTAAAGGACCCACAAGCAGCACCAGGTACTTGAGGGAGAGTAGCAAGGGCAGAAAGAGACATAGGGCATCCATGGGGCTCCCTGACCTTGGAAATGCTTTGTGGGATTACTCTTTTCTCTGTGTGCATGAAATATTACCCCACTAAACACTCCTAGATGATCCTTGGCCAGGCACCAGCCAGAGCTGCAGATTTTAGAATAGGAGAAGCAGGGGGACTTGCTGATGATAGGCAGCTTCCTGAGACATGCTGCCTCCAGCCTCATGGCTACACGAAGCTCACAGTAAGAGCTTTGTTATTTGCCCTCCCCTCCTAAAATAATACCCGCCCCTGTGCTGGCTGGAGCCTGTAACGGGTGGGACTAAGCTGAGCCCCCAGGTAAATTATGTCCTTGTGTCCCCCCTGAGCTGATGGGAGGAGAGGGGGAACGAAGGAAAGCAGGTAGCAAGGAGCCCTGGCCGAGTGGGAATGTCCTCTGGCCCCCCCTGTGAACCAGGGGGACAGCGGGCAAGGGTCCCGGTGCTGCATCTTCCCTGGAAGCTGTGGGGCTGCTCCGGCTCCCGCACAGCGCGGCTGTGAGGCTCCGCTGCTGTGCCGAGCTCGTCCCACGGGATGGCACTGCCTGCCCAGGAACAGGCAGCCCGGCCGGCGCTCCTGGCAGGCATAAATGCAGCAAATTAAACGGTGCTGGCAGATTCTGATTGACAGGTCCCTAGAGAGCAAAGTCCCTTGTTTTTTCCATCCCCGAGGGGATCAGGAGCAGCAGGAGGAGCAGCAGCAGAGAAAACCCTTTCGCAAGCCCAGTGCTTTGCCCTTGTGGATCTGTTTCTGGGACTCAGCCCATGGCCGTGTATCTTGACCCCTTTGCCGAAGCCGCGGGTACCGGCCAGCCGGCTGCTCCGCCACGGCCGCTCCGCAATGTCAAGGGCTGGCTGCTGCAGAGGATGCCGAGGCCGCCGAGGCCCGGCCCTTGTTGCGTACATGAGCCGTGGCACCCTTGTCGCTCCGAGCCCGGGGTGCCAGGCCCGGAGGTTTCAATAAAGGGCAAGCGAAATGAGGCCAGCAGGGTTTGGCGTCATTCGCACGTTACTCCTCTCCACGGTGTAAAATTGGCACAAGTGACAACACTCTGCCAGAATGGTTCACGTCTGTGTTGGCTCTGCCACAGCCAGGTCAGAGCTGGGATTTGCAGCCAGGAAGATGGAGGCAGTCACCCAATTTTTGCTGCTGCAGTTGTGAGAAGCAGCATGGCCCATTGGGGTCCTCTGTCAGGACAGCTCCATGTGTGGCAGGTCCTCAGCACCCTGCTACCAGCCAGTGCTTGATGGCTTTAGTAAGGTGCAGCCATCATGGACACTGGGACATCACAGATGTCCTCCCTACCAGTGTGGGCACAGATCCCTAGTTAAAGGTCTTTTTACGACCATGTCTGGGTGACAGGGCTCTGTACCCTCCCTCGGGCTGGAGGGAGCTTCTCATCTCCACAGGGCATCTTGGTTGCATGGCTACTCTGGAACTCTGTGGAGCCAGCAAACGGTGTTACAGCTATGCTTGGCTTGATCAGAAGTTCTGTAAATGCCCTGCCTGGGTGAGGAGCTGCATACTGCACAGCAGCCCACGTGTGGTCCAGCTCCATGCCTCAGCTTAGTGTGAGGGGTGACTTGCTCCCCACTCTTGGAGGTAAACCTCAGGCTGGTGGCATTTAATTCACATCTGCCTAATCTGCACAGGTCCTACTCATATTTTATCCTCCATCTGCCACTCTTCCCTACCAAAACTGTTGCCTCTTTTTTCTGTCTCTCCAGAAGGTATCCAGAAGAGCCTGGGGAGGTGAGGGGAGAAGGCCCCAGCAGCTGGAAGGCACCTGGGAAGGAGATGCCAAGATGTCTGGATCCACCTCTACCTTTGGGGCTACTTCCAGGATGTTCAGATAGCCCGTCCTTTGCCATCCTTGCTCACCTAGCAGCTTTAGTTATGTTGATTGTACCTCTTCACAGACCCTCCTTGTCCATCAGCTCTCCCTCTCAAAACTTTATGTGTCCTTGGCCTCAGTGCTTGGCTTTTGAAAGGCGAGCTGTGTGGCTGCCTCCTTCCCCCGTGGCAGTCCTCACACACAAGCAAGACAGCAGGCTTGCGTGTCTGACGCTTGGCCTCTCTCTGTAGTCATCTGGCACTAAAAATTATCTGCAGAGAAAAATACTGGGCTCCATACCTGGGTCTTAATATCCTCCCTCACCAAACCATAATTACTAATTACCACTCCTGGGTGTTTAAACCATTTCAATGATGCAGTTAAATGCCCGACGTTAATTTAATAGCCAAGTATCTGGGTTTCCCCACATGAGGAGCTCTCAAAGCGTCTCCCACTAAAGCGAAATGCAGCCAGCTCTGGCTGAGGTCCATATGAGAGAGACAGCAGAGGAGCAGCAATCACATGTTGACAGCAGACCCACACATGTGAGGGCCTGGGCATTACTCGGTAGCAAGTGCTCCCTTTCTCCACACAATCCTCTCCAGCCATGCTGTGCCTCCATGGGATGGAAGACCTGGCCCCACTGCCAGCTCAGGCCAGCATGCCTTGGGCAGTGCAAGCTCTCTGGAGCTCAGATCCTTTGCCAGAACCATCCTTGTGGATTGCTCTGGCTGAGCAGGGCAGAAGTCTCCCTGGCAGATGCTCTGCATGCCTTCTACCCGTCCCTGGCCAGCATTTGAGAGCGTGTCCTCACGTTTGGAGGGGCGCTGTCCAAAATCAGCCCCATGCAGGGCCAGACACTCCTCTGGCACCTGAAGGCAGGGAATGACCATTGGCCCCAAAGAGGTCACGAGGCTGGGGCATGACAGGGACCTGGCTGAAGGCATTGGACCAGGCTTTGCCTGCTCCATCTCCAATCTGGCTGTGTTGTGAGGTGCCTGCTGTTTCTCCTTCCCCACTGCTGGGGCTTGGGACAGAGGCAAGACCTTTTCCAACCCAAATATTTTAACTGGCCTCTCAGTCAGGAGTCTTCGGCTTCCCTGAGGCCTCAGTGGCTCAGAGCTGTGGAGGAGAGGACCCTGGTGCCCTGCTCACCCCTGGCATACTCAGGGCTTGCCAGAGCGTGCAGTCAGCAGTGGGAGAGGCAAGCACATGGCATGGGGAGCACTGAGAGCTAGGAGGGGTGCAGGGAAACATTTTAGGGTCTCTCACCTACCTAAGTGTTAATGTGCCTGGGGAGAGATGGGGAATGAGAGCTTCTGCCCACGCACAAGTCGTTTGCTTTCGATGCTGCCCCTCTAAGACATCACTTAATATGACATTAATTAGTTAATGTTTGCAAAGTGCTTTGAACATGAAAAGTGATGTATAAGTGCTGAATATTAGTACTAATTATTATGGCATGGAGGCTGGCGCTGTCTGAGGAGCATTCCCCACACCTAATTTCAGGCCGGTGCTGCTTCGCTGCCTCATCCCATAAAAGCCAGAGAAAGGAGAAGAATCTGCACCATACAAGGAAGGAGCCCCTCATGGAGTTGTGTGGAGGGGGCAAGCTGTGCACCCCCTTCACTCCAGGCAGGCCATGGTGTGGGAAGTGTAGCAACACCTCCCCAGTGCCTCTCTGGCCCGGGCAAGGATGAGGGAGCACACTCTTATCCCATGCTCTGCAGCAGGCCAGGATTGGAAACATCACAGGGTGGATGGAGGAAATGCAGGGGGGTTCCTTCAGCTTATCCCACCCATGCCTGAGTGGGAGCACTCAGCACTGGTGGAGGCTTCAGAACCAGGCAAAGAGATGAGGAGGAGGTGAGAACGTTTTGGGGTCCGTGCACTAGACGGGGTGGGAAGGCAGCTGCCTCCTAGATGCGCATGTGGCAGGGCCAGGAGCTCCCTGGTGTCCCTCAGACACGCTCCTGGCCTGCTTTGCTGCCTCTCCCCTCCCTGTGCCCTCCTTTTTGGTGAGGCCACTGCTGGGAAGGGTCCCTGGAGGAGGAGCAGAAATGGGTCGGCGGGTGCCCCCAATTACATTGGCAGTGAAGCATCCTGCCAGCTGGAATGCTGGGGTGGGCGTTAAGTGCTACCAGAGGCCCAAAGAGAGGGATGAGCTGGAGGAGGTTCTGCTGGAGGGGGTGCAGTGAGGGCCAGAGTGGGGACCCATTGGTGCTGGCCGGGGGATACAGGTGCTGAGCACAGAAAAGCACACGTGTGAGGTGCATTGGGCATCAGGGAAAACTGCAGTGCTGTGCTCACACAGAGACCCACCAGTGTCTCCCGGGACTCCTGTGCCTTCCTTGCTGCGGCCAAATTAACTCCCCTGGTCCCACCTGCTCATTCAGCTTGAGGACTCACTTGTCTGCTGTGGGTCACACAGAGGGAAGCTTTGTCACTCAGGTGCTGTCCTTCCATGTCAGCCCTCCAAGCTAGTGATGGCAGAGTCTGATGGGGATTCAGTCTGTTTCACAAAGCCACGGAGGGTCTCCTGCGAAGTGAGAGCCCAGTACAGGGAGAAGGGAAGCTCACTGGTGACACTCTTAATGGTGAGTGGGAGGTGAGGAGATGTGCCAGGAGCCGAGTCTCCTTTGTGGGGATCTCGCCTCCCTGCTCTGCTGCCACTTACCTGTTTCTAGGTCTGCGTCTCCAGCTGGAAGTTATTCCCCTGCTCCAAGCTCCTACACTGGGCATTTCCACCAAGCACCACCCACTGCCATCCCAGCTACTGAACCGCCATCCCTGGCTGAACAAAACCCCAAAACAATGCTGGGGTCACTTTCTTTTTCCTTTTTTGAGTCCTCCGGTGTGTATGAATTCCGACCTTGCTGGCAATTCTTGGCTTGCCACGAGAGCCACTGTCTTCCAGTAGGAATTGGAGCATCAGCCTTTGTGCTGTCCTCACCCCAGGAAGAATGGAACAGGAGGGGAGGTGCTGGAGGCTAAAGAGAGGCTGGAGCAGATGTTCTGAAGGACAGCAGAGAAAGCCCATGTAATGACTTGAGTTTACCCACACTTACTTAAAATAAAAAGTTGTGGCAAAGTCCTCTCCTCTTGCCTCATCCGTTCCTGTATCTCAAAGTCCATCTTGAAGCAAGACCATTGTCTGAATTTCCAGTGAGGATGAAATTGTTAACAGCAGTAGATTCTCTTGCTGGGTTTTGAGGTACTCTTCTGGCACCACAAATCCTCCCCAATTAATCCACATAAATGAAAACCAAGTTATATATATCTATATATATATATAAAAAAAAATCTTTATTTCATGTACCAGGATNAAAAAAAAATTTTTTTTTTTTTTACCAGGATTTTTTTTTTTTTTGTCATTTTCTCTTTTTAAAATTTTTTTTCTTTTTAACAGTCTGAAAAAAACCCACGAAATAAAGAAAATGGAGGTTGGTATCTTGTACTGGTTTGAGCTGGACATGAGCAACACCCTGGAGAAAAAGCTTCCCCGCCATCCCTTGCCTCCTGCACACGCTTTTTCCGGCGCCCTCCCGCACTCTCCCCTTCCCTCCCGGCCCCGGGCGCGCTCAGCCCTGTGAATGCTCCCCAGCTCCGAGCAGGTGGGGATAGAAACCCCAAGGCCACCTTCCCTCTACGCTGGGATCTGGGAAACTGGCTTTGACTTATTCCTCGGGGGGCACTGGAGGGGATGGGTGTCCCCCGTGAGTTCTGAAAGCGTTGGGGGGGGGGGGGCAGTGAGCAGTGGGGCGGGGTCTGAGCACCCAGCCAAGGCGCTCGCACCCACCTCTTGCCCTGTGATGCCGTTTTTGGGGGTGACCCCGTCCCTCTGCTGCCCCCCGGCCCGGCCCGGAGCGGGGAAGGGAGGGTGAAGCGGCAGCGGGTCGGGGGGAGAGGGGAGGATCTGGCTGCTTTAAAGCAGAACCCCCGCTGGGACCTGGAGCGGGGACTGCGCAGCTCCTAAAACTGGAGCAGCAGGAATGGGGACGGAAAAAAAAGTCGAAAAGTGGGTCTGAGCTGCCGAAGGGCTCAGCGGCCCCATCCTGCAAACTCTCGGCTTCGTGCCTGCCCCGGGCGCTTCTCCTTTCGGGGGGCAGCCCTCAAAGGGT
>VWZN01002329.1:529830-578782 GCA_013396955.1 Regulus satrapa | reverse complement strand
GGGGTTGAATCCCTGGCCATCCCCTCCTGGCTGGGCAGTTTTCCTTGGGAAACTCAGCCAAAACCCTCCTCATGCACCTGCTGCTTCCCTGGACTGCACTCCTGGTCCCCGAGAGATGTCAGATGTTGGGGAAACTGTCCCTCCGTCAGCTCCCAAGGAGGAGAAAAGCCCCTGCCTGCCTGCCTCCGCTGGGCGAGCAGGCAGGATGGAGAGGCATCCTTGTGGCGCCGCTTTCACCCCGAATAAGGCTTAACAGGGCTGGGAAATGCACACACTCCCACCTAGGCAACTGCAGATGTCCTGGCTGGGCAGCCCTCCCCCGGCCCCTGGAGCCCACCCCCGGGGCACCAGGCCCTGTGCATCCCTTTACCTGCAGACACGAAGAAGATGCCGGCACTAAGGATGATGTTGTGTCGGGTTTTGTAGAACTCGCTGGCTGCAATGCAGAGTCCACCCATGAAAAGCAGAATCACACTCAGGATCGGGAAAATACTAGAGGCTCTAACAGCCCCTGCAGAGGAGAGAGGGAGGGCGGGGCAGAAAGAACAACACAGGTGTGAGAGAGAGGAAACAGCAGGGAAATGGCGCCGGAATGAGGGGACGGAGTAGGGGATGTGGGCACGCGAGCACGTTTTGTGGGTGGGGGTGAATTTAAGGAGAGATAAAGGCATTGGGGGAGGGAGGGAGGGAGAGAAACAAAGTGTGTCAGAAAAAGAGTGGTCCAAAGCAACTCTCCCATGCCCTGGCCACTGCTGCTGCCACTAAGCTGGTGGTTCAGCACGGGGAGGCAGAGGGGGTTGTGGGGCTGGTGGCTGAGCTGCGACCCTGCCTGAATTGTCTGTGCCCCCTCATGCTGTCTTTTCCACTGTTTTTGGGGGACTGTGGGCTGGAGAGGGAGCTCAGGCACCATTCGGCTTCTCCTTCTGCGGGGTTCTGCTGCTCAAGCCTGCACTTCAAAGAACAGCAACCCAAATGCTTCCTGCAGAGCTGCTCAATCTCAAATCCTCCCAAAAGGGCATGAGCATCTCAAGGAGATTTTTTTATTTTATTATATATATATATATTTTAATTTTTTTTTAAGGGCTGAGAACGAGCTCGTGGTGCCATGCACTGCTCTGCAGCTGCAGTGAGGACCGAGAAGAAAAAGTCCCAGCCCTGTGTGCTGAAATGGGGGCTTATCCTAGTGATTAAATGACTGGGCTCCTTCCAGAGGGCAGTGACGGGTTTGGATGTGCCAGCTCCCACACACGCACACTCTCCATCGGTCGATATGGGAAGAGCTCAGCCAGCAGAGGGCAACGGCATAGATGCACAGATGCACGTATATGCTCAAATGTGCATGGAAAACATACCCCAAAGCTTCTGGGGGGCCTGACTCGTGTTCACGCAGCGAAAGGCCAAGTCTGTGTGTAGGCACACCCACGCACACAGGCACGCACGCACACACCGCTCGTGGGCGGCTCAGTGGGAGCCAGCGCTCTCCCTGAGTCTGCTTTGCGAATATTCCTTTTTTTTTTTTTTTTAACTAGGAAGGCCTTCTCTCCTCCCTTCACAAGAGAAAATAAGCTGTTAAAGTGTGAAATGAAGCCTTGCTTGATAAAGAAAGGTATCAGACGGGCTGGTGCAATTCTGCTTGTGGAGCAAAGATCTGGAAGGGGGGATGAAAGCTAATCCTTCCTTGCCTGCAAGAATGAACCCGATGAAGCAAATGCAGGACCTTTTCCTAAGTGTGCAGAGACCCCACTTCAGTGACCCTGTTGGCCTTGGATCCTGTTAGGCACAAGCAATCAGCTCTTTTAGGGGGGTCTAGCCCACTGCCTGCGCATGGGGAATGCAGAAGGCAGGGAGAATACTCTCTTGCTTGCTTTCCATCTCTGCTTGGCGGTGTTTCAGGGAACAGGATAACAGTAATAACCATCTTTATAGCTTCTGGAAAACAAGGTGGCATTTGAAGCTTAAATGGCAGGAAGCAAACGTCAAGCAGACACCCACTGTAATGAGGGTTTCTGGGGGATGCTTGGTCAGTCTTGCAACCTGGTCCTGACTACGTCAGTTTTATCTGGATCTTAATTCTGAAATTCATGTCTCTTGGGAGAACACAAAGTTACTGACTGACATGGGAAGCTGCAGGTGTTATGTGATAGAGAAGGACAGCAGCCTTCCTCAGCCTTCCAGGAGGACCATGCCAGCAAGAGAGGGGGAGAATACCATTTAGTCTTCCTGGTTCCAGATCCCGTAAAGAAAAGGGGCTGGTGGTGTATGCTCCCTAAAGTCCTCTGTGTCTGCTAGCAAGGAAACACAGGCATGTTTCTGCTTCCTCTCTGATAACAGCCATTTGATTTCAAAAATCCTAAGACAACTTATGTGGATGGCTGGCAGAAATAATGGCCAAGTCCTTCTAGCCAGGCCATGGACACTGCCCCATCACTGTCCTGGTCTCCTGGGGCATGAGAGAATTACTTATTCTGATACTGATAAACAACTTCCTAGCTGTTCCTGATGGTACCGTCAGACATCACCCTTGCAGGGCACCCAGGGACTTGGGTTTGACAGAAATTCTGGGAAGAAGCTGTTCAGTGGGGTCCCTCTCCAGGCAGGTCTAAGCCCACAGAAATCCCAGTTCCCTCAGGAATGACCCAAGTCATCCTTTATTGACTTGCCAAATCTCTCTTTGAACCCGGTTCTTTCTTAAAAAGGGCTCTACCCTGGGGACAGTGTCAGGTCCTGACACTGGGCCAATTTTTGTCTTCAGATCTTGTTCCCTCTGAGGGAACAAACTCATCCTTCTTGAGATGTTTGGCCCCTTCCCCCAACTGTTTTTTCTGAAGTGCAATTGATGCTGCAAGCAGCTTCCTTGCTCCCAAGCAGCTCTGCAAGGGCTGGTTTGCCCTCAGAGGCAGCCTGCAAACCTTTGCCATCCCTGTGCCAAACCAGATCAAACCCTTGTCTTCAGCTCTGCTGTTCAGGGGCCATGCAGCAATTAAGAGACCGGTGCTGCAGAAAGGCAGCTGAAAGAAGCAATCTCCCTCAGTTATTTACAATTTACAGTGGATGAAGGACTGTTTGAGGAACCAAGAGGAAGCAGCATAAGATCTGCCTCTTTTCACATACAAATGAGCCTCACAGATCCTAAATTATCTCTCTCATCCCTGCCGCAGGGCTGGGTCTCCACATCTGGCTTGGAGCACACCCGGATGACAAGGAGCTATTCTGAAAGACTCCCGGTCTTTGGAAGCCTCTGATGATTAACCTTGGAAGGTCAAAAGCACTCATCTCAGATTTCTGTTGGGAGAAGATCTCATGATGTCAAAAGATGTTGAGCTTGTGGAGGGAGGGCAGGATAGCAGCTAAAAGGAGGTGTTCCCTGTTCAGCTCTGCTAAAGGAAGAGTAAGCTCCTGCCTCTGAGGTGGATGGAAATGCTGGCTGGGGAGGGCAACCAGGTAGGGCAATTCATGATGTGGATCTGTCCTGCTGGCCTGGGTGCTGCTGCACAAAGCGGTGAAAGCTTCACTTGCACATACTGGGCTGGGCTTGGAGCTCGGTTTTTAGCTTGGAGCTAGGCTTCATTACAGACATGCCTTGTGCTTAGGGTTCAACATCTCTCCTTGGGGCTCTGGGTGAGCCCCCAGGTCTTTCCCTCAAAAGTCTCTGGCTGTCCTTACTCCTGCTTCCTGCTCCCATCACTAAAACCAGCAAAGATCAGATCTGCAGCCTCTGTAGGGAAGTGGTGTTTGGGGAAAGGTAAGAACAGCAATAAGAGCTCCTCAGACAAAAGTCAGCTAATTTCTTAAGTCTGATGCCAATGGAGTATCAGTTAAGGAAATATAAACTTCCTCTGCTTTAGAACATGCACAGTCACACACACACACATACAAACACACTGCCCCAGCTAGGCCAGTCTGACTTTAGGCCCAATCAGCAGCTTTTCAGAGGATTTGAATTAAGACTCTGATTTTATATCACAATTAATTGCTGCTAATAAAAAAACCCAAAAAAACCCTTGGTTGTTACTGTGAGTTCAAATTTGCACCGTCTCATGGACAGGGCCCCTGGGAGATGAGAGTGGTGTCATTTTTAGGGGGTGACAAGGCTCTGGGGTTTCCACTGAGCCTCACAGGTCCCAGTGTCTCCACCACCCTGTATTCAGAAAACAAAAGGCGCCCGACGCTAGCACCTACGAACCATTGCAAAAAGAGCCTGCAGACTTACGGAGGAAATATTCTGCTGTATCGGCTTCATAATCTGCATCCTCAGGGAAGTGATCGATTTGCTTACACAGACCTTTAAAATTCCCTAGGGAACAAGAGAAAAAAAGAACAAATGAGAACACCAAAACCTGCCTTGCAGGAGCAGATGCCCTCTGCGTCACCTTTTGTGCCCGCCTGCCTTCCTCCCAAGCAGCACGCCCACTCCCGTGTGCGTGCCCGGGAAATGCCCGGGGCCTCTCCTTGCACACTCGCGCACGCATCTCCCTCGTATTTGCACAGGAACGTGGGGTTTGCTGTCAGGATCCAGCCTGACTCCCACTTAGCCCAGCATCCACAGAGGCCCCGTGACTCCTCCGCAGACAGGCAGGAGAATGCTGCCCACCTCTGGGGAAGGCGGGATGGGTATGGGAGCCAGATTCTGGGGCAAAGTACAGGATTCAGGGTCCCCTCCCTCAGCATCGACAGGCGTTACTGTGAGTTCCATCATCAGACCTCAGTGTTTCCCCTGGCAGTGAGGGGATCAGGGCAGCATGATTAGGTGTGGGTTGCAAAAGTATTTGTTTCTCTCAGCTGTGAATTTGCTGCCCTCTCATTCCGTGGGCAGGATTCATCCCTGTTCTGGTTTGTTGTGAGAATAAAAGCTCTTATTCTATTTTCTCCATATGACTGCTTGTTTTTGCATACCTTTGTCAGGCCTTCTCTTGTGTCCTCTCACAGACTGAGGCTATAAGAAGCTCGGTACAAATGTGTATATGAAGCTCAACAGCAAAATACCCTTGTGCTGGGGGAGCAAGTTCTGCCACCATGAGAGGGAAGCTGGGCTGGACACAGTTCCATCAGGCCTGTACAGGGCCTTCTGCTACTTTCAGACATGGGGCAACCTTTTCCACGCACTTCATGACCAACAAGGCCATCCCAGCAGGGGACCAGTGACATCTTCCAAGCATTTTGTTAGCTGCATTATCTACCAGACTCTTACTTTCATCACTCATATCTCCTCTTAACATCAGGAATACCACTCCAGAGAGGTACTTCTCAAGCCATATCATAATTTTCACCATGACACTGATTAATTAGTGGCTCAAATGATCAGATTGTCCATTCTTGTACAGGGTTGACCATGTGAAACACAATTTCATGGTAACTCCTGGGGTTCCCACAGATTTTTTCTCCTACCCTCCATTCCTTTCCCTCTGGACACTTGCACTGACAGGGCATTAACACAGAACTGATGGACAAAGTCTGTCCAGAAAGGAGAAATACTTTGTCTGCATGAGATAGGTGGGAGGGCATGGTGATCCCATAGGCTCCCTCACCAGAGGTCAACCAACAAAGTGGCTCAGGTTCATTGACCCCTCAGCAGGAGTGTTTGGAGCCTGAGCCTGAAGAGTGACAAATGCTGTGGCAACCCGGGCAAGCCTCCTGCCACCCTGACCCTGACCCCAGCTTCTGGACCTGCTGGGTGTGCAGGGCAAGGGGAAATTGAAGCTACCACACTTGAGGATGTTGCCTCTAGGAAGAACAACAGAGCTCTTCCAGACCAGCCCTACCCAGGCTGAGACCTGCAGTCACCATGGCAGGTCCCCAAGTAATGTCTTGGAAGGTCTATTCCAGATAAATTTGAATGATCTTTCAAGTATTTGTGAACAGATGGAAGAAGGACCAAGCTAAATGGATTTTCCCTGAGTTTCTTTTTGAGGCTAAGTCTTGCTGGATTAGTGTTTGGGATGCTTTGGGAGGCAGTCCTGAATAAAGAGCTGAGTAAATGCAGTGCAGGTAGGTGGGTTCCTTTAGGTCAACCCCCAAGTTTGGCTTCTTCTGCATCCATCTGGCTTGTGTCTGATGCTTCCAAGGTAACTACTGCATTTAGCTACTCATTTGAAGAGCTCACATGAAGAGACTAGAGAGAGCAGAGAGGAGTGTGTGTGTGCATTCAGAGGTAAGTAACAGGAGAAGAAAGTAGGAACAAAGCCTCTCTGTGTAGCTCTGACATACTATTCCCACACTGAAAATGTGGAATATGAAGGGTTATTAATCACCCATCCCCAATCCAGTTACCTCGTTCAAAACATGTCTGCTTCTCAGCCATGGTTCTTCTGGGAGGAAAACTTCGTAGCCAAGTAAATTGCCTTGGCGTACTTCCAGCCTGCTACTTGCCCACTAAAATCCCTATGAGGCAGGCAGATAGAGCATGAAGGGGGCCCTTTCCCTTGCTTGCCCCTGACTGCCTGGGGCCATCTGCCTGTGACAGATGAGCAGCTCCTCATCCTGGTCCTTTGGCTGCTGTCACTGCTGTACAGTGCATGTGAACACTGGCACACTCTGGGGCACTGGGGAGGTCTCCAGCTTCAGATTTCAGTTCCTTGCCCAGCAGATCCTGAACACTGAGTTCCTCCTGCCCGTACATGCTGGGAGAGCAGGCAGAACCTGCATACACCTCCCAGGTGATGTTCCTGGCACACAGCCGGAGCCTCCCAGTTGGAATCAGCCAGGGAGGGAAGACGCAGTGCATCTGGAAACCCCCTCACTGTGTGACATCCTTTCCCTGCTTCCTTTTTTCTCCCTCTCCCCCGCTCTGTTTCTTGCTGAATTTGAGGCTGATTAATTCCTATGTAAAGAATTGAGCTGCTTGGAGAAGATGCTGCATCTGGTGCAGGCTGTCTTTTATATGGACTTGCGTGGGATAGCTGGTTAGAGGTTCAGCTGCTTAGGCAGGCTGAGGGGGTATGCAGGCTCTTTGGAAATCTGCTCCTGGTGCTCAGTGTCCCAAAGGCTTTGCTGACCTGGCTCTGCAGGGTACTTGGCCATTGGAGTGTCCAGCCTTGGCTTGCTTAAAATGTTGTGACATTGTGGAGCTGCCCTTCTCCACAGGCTGATATGCTGTGCCAGGTTGATTCCCATCCCTGGATCAACCCTACCGGGCTTCACGAGGGCAGTGTTGGTCCCACTTTAGCCTCTGCTTTGTCTGTGCTTGGCACAAGGTTCTGTGGGCTCGGATGCTGACTGTTTGCCTGTGCTACCACACCCTCTCCTCCAATGCCTCCTAGCTCCTCTGGGCGATGGATGGGGAAAGGATGCAGAATTTAGGTCATTAATGCGCTAACTAGGAATGTAAGAGAACAAGATTCAGTTTTTGCTCTGCCACAGGCGTGCTGTTAAAACCACTTCTCTCTGCCTCAGAGTCCCACCCTGTAAAACGGGGGTGACAGCGCTCCTCTGCCTGGCGCCGTACAGGGACGTGTTAAACAGGGCATGGTGTGGGTGTGCTGGTGCCAGCGGCTCCGAAAGTGCACGGAGTAGGTGAGTGATGGATGGCAGCGGTTCAGAAACCCGCTTGGTGTGGGGAAGGCCTTGATGTCACTTCTCGTGCCAAGGTCACTCGGCAATTCTCTGACGGACATCTGTGGCCTGCTGAGATGGTACAGCAGCTTCCCTGGCACCTGTGCTGGTGGAAGCATGGAGGGGGGATGGAGCAGCTCAGCAGTGCTGCTGAGGTCTGACACAAAGCCTTTTCTTATGCTGCACGTGTGGTCTGTGGAGCCAGGGATGGTGAGAGCTGTGTGCCACCCTATAGTTAATACTCCTGAATGCCTGAGCAAGACCAAATCATTATATAGGAGGGAATGTAGGGCTCTGACAACCCACCCCAAGGAAGTAAAAGCAACATCTCCTCTCTACCTGAGTCCCTTTGCCCTTCCCATTCTTCCCAACTCAAGGTATTTCATGCTGTGAAGCCTGAAGCAGGACATTTGGCTCTGTCTTCTCCCATACGCCTCCCTGAGAAACTTAAGCCACGTGTTCCCACCTCCTCCCTGTAGCTCTCCCAGTGCAGTTCGGGCTTTTCCCTCATCCTTGCTCTTGTTCACTCATGAGATCTTTCTCCTGTTTCTCAGTCCCTCTCATCTGTGGCAGCCCCCTCCCTCTCTCTGGCATATCAGCGTGGGCATCCTCCGAACAGCCTGCTTTGGAGTGCGCAGGCTGCAAACAAGGTGGGGATGAGCATCAGCCTGTCTCAGCACAGGAAGGCTGTGGATGCCCAGGTCCATGGGAAAGTACAGTCCCCACATCCCTTGGGTGTTACTTACTTAGGCAAGATCACCACTGTTTGCTTCTTGCCCACCCAAACTTTGGAAAATGCAGTTTAGAAGAGCCAGGACGGGTGCAGTAGGCACCCCTCTAGTGCCTGGCCAAGGACCAGAAGTTGCCCAGTTGTGTCCTTAGGAGCAGAGACAATCTCTCACACTGCCAAGAGGGACTAAATATCTAAGATGCAGCAAATTCAACATCAGCTGTGTGTTCATCTCTGAGAGAGACCTCCTCCAGTGTGGCAGGATCATTGTTTGGGTATAAGCTGTCTATCCAGGACAGCTGGCAGCCACCAGCCCTGCTGCAGCAATGCTCAGATTGAGCTACCCCTGATGAGAACCCGGCTCGGTATTGTTGGTGATACAGTTTATTTTTGTGCTGCTTTGTGCAGCCCTGTCTCTTTCAGAATACTTGCTTGCCTGCAGAGTGCAATCCATTGCAAAATAGTAAGTTCCAAAGAATGAAAAGCTACTCCCTTCCTGCGAGGTAGAACACTTTCAAATGGTCAGGACCACAGATCTCAAAACTGTGAGCCAGAGGCAGAGGAAAAGACATCCAAAAGGAGAGAAGCAGACAAAGAGGGACAAGAACAGAAAGACCTGTTTTCCCAGAATGATTTGTGATATTTCCATTTATGGAGAAAAGTAATCCACTGAAAGCTTTTCTTCAGTCTCACTCTCTAATTTAGCAGAGGTTTTGGCATGATGGCTTCTAGAGAAATAAATAAAGAGGGCTGGATATAGCTGTTGTCTCTAAAAGCTGAGAAAGATAGCTTGGTGTTGGCTAAGGATTCAGTATTACTTTCTGCCATGCACTCCCTTGCATCATTTTAGGCAAGCCCTCTTCTTTCACTCAAAATGGGAACAATGGTATTTCCCTGCCTCAGGAGAGTAGGCTGAGGACATTTGTATTAAAAATATGGAAGTGATCAGACGCTGGATCATTTGGGCCAGATAATTCTTCCCACCATCTAGTTTAAATGTAACATGCTCATTTTTGATGTGGCCTGTGCATGAAGGCTGTGCAAACATGACAGTTCTTGGAAGTTCCCACTTGTGCTGCCTGCCCTAGGAGTAAACTTGGGTGCAAATTAAACTGTTTGCTATCTGCCCATGAAAGAGATACAGGAAATGGCACATGAAGGGCAGGTACACAATGCAGACACAAACACAAATGTTTCTGCTCCAGGATTCTATTTCTGAGCAGTGTCCCTTTGGTACCAGGTGGTGAAGTGGGGCTCAGAGCCAGCCTCTGGGCTATGAAGACAAATTCCACAGCTACATGGCAAACTCCTGGCATGCCTTTCTTACACACAAAAGGCTTCCAAACCAGGAGAGGAGGTCTGCCATCCCTGTCAAAAATTGACACTGGTGACACTGAGTTGTTAATGCCCAACCTGACATGACTGCAAGAGGAAGCAGTGAGGTTTCATGAAGTGACAAAGAGCACAGGAAAAGCCCTTTGAAGGCATTTTGATTGCTCTCCTCCCTTCCAAGAATGAAGCACTTGAGAGCACACATAATTTTGGGGGATTTGGAGCTGATGAAAAGCACGGTGGCAGGGAGCACAGACAGTGCTTGTGGGTATCTGCTTTTACCCACCTGTGCTGACAGTCCCGAAAGAAGGACTGGCCCTTCAAAAGGGCTCATTATCCCTCTCTGGGAACATCTCTGTGGAGAGCACCTTACAAAAATTAGGCCATCTTTTCACCTGCCTCAGTATGTGGGTTACAGGGTGTAAGGTTAAACCAGCAAATAGAGCACAAGGGATGGTCATTCTGGGGCTGGAGCAGGAGCTGCTCTTGCAGCTCTGACCCTGCACAGTGGCAGGGGATGCTGTGCTAGGGTAATTCCTTTGGACGCAGCTGGGTAATTTTAGGACTGAAGAGTGCTCAGCTGTCATTAGGGACAAAGGGATTTTGCCCTACAAGGTGAAGGTCAATGGGGCAGTAAATGTGGTCGGCGGAGTTAAGCCTGGGAGAATAGCAGAGATCCCATGGGAACTACAGGCCATCTAAAATCTTGCCACCTTTCTGTCCAAATGCAATGTACCTGCTTTGATGTGGTCTTCTTCAATGCAGACATGCAGCAATGCATATGTTAAAAATCCCAAACAAAACCCTAGCAACATAACCAGTACGTTGCATACATAATTCTCTCCCTGGGGAGAGGATAAAAGAACAAACCACATGTGACTGATATCAAGCTCCATCACTTAATGTGCCACTGGAATTCATTCAGATATTGTGCTGAAGAAGCCTGTAAAAGAAACGGTGCAAAATAGAAATTGATCTTATAGCTATGAAAGAATATCTGGCCCTGCCTATGAGCTAGAACCATTATACCAGCTCTCCTCACCTTATTAATAACCATGTTTAATACAGCTGTTGCCAAGGATCAGATGATAAAGGGAGTTGCAGTAAAAATGTTACAAACACTGTCTTACAGACCACTGCTGCCTTGATGAGCACGGAGGAAGAGGTGCATCACGGCACATTAGCAATGACTAAAGCTACGGCAGTAAAATGGCCTGAACATACTGGTTCTGGGGAGATTAATTTATTCAGGAGATGGCTGATAAATAGCAAAGGAAATTTAGACATAGATGGGAGAAATAGGTGGGAAAAGCCAGTGTGGGGTAGTATGGAGGAGATGATGAGGTGGAAGGAGAAGAGTATAGAGAGCTGCCAGTGAGCACCAGGGAGATTAGCTCCATCCAAACCAATACCAAGCTCCTATTCTGCCTTTTTCAGCTCTTCTCCTCACTCACTCTCTGCAGCCATCCCTGATAATCACCTGGCAAAGGAGAGGGGCTAATGATAGAAGGATCACAGAATCACTGAAGTTGGAAAAGTTGTCCAAGACCATCAAGTCCATCCTTTTGACTGATCACCGTCATGCCAACTTAACCAAAGCACAAAGTGCTATGTCCAGTTGTTCAGTGAACTCTTCCAAGGATGGTGACCCCACCACTTCCCTGGGCAGCCCTTTCCAACGTTTAACCAGCCTTTCAGTGCAATCACCACCCATGCACTGCTGGAGGCGAGGCAGGTCCCTCCTGTAGAGCCTCAGCAGTGTGGGAGTGCAGGAGAGCCCATCCCACCCTGGCGTTGCCCGCATGGTGCCTTGCAGAGCTCTGCTGCAGCAGCCGAGGGGCCCACACTGTGTTAGGGCTGGACTCTGCACTGCTCTCAGCCTGGAATTGCTTTGCAGTTTTCCTTGGAGGTGGTAGCCTCCCCTCCTTCCCACCCTTCGATGCTGCTGCTGATGCTTGCTGCTAAGTAGCCCATAGACCGCCTCAGAGCTGGCTACAGCTATTCCATATATGTGGGTGGAGATGCAGTGGTAGCAAAACCTATTATTAAGACTATATGAAGATTTCAATTTATAAACACCCTCTTTTTACAGGGTTGTAACTTTCAAAAATATCCTCGCTGTGGCTTGAAATTTCCCGTGCTTTGTCATAGGCAGAGAAATGAGATTGGCTGGGAAAATTGGGCAAAGGCTCTTGAATGCGTTTTGGTGCAAATGCAAATCCAGCACGTTTGAGCTTTACAAACTGAAACATTGCGGGTGGCTGGATTTCAGGGACTGCTAGACATCTGTCCAAGTCACAAATGAAAAATCTCAACACAGCAATAATAAAAATAATTCCAATTTTTTTTTTTTTTTCAGACACCCAGTATAAAGGTCTCCCATGATAAACAAATGCCTCTGTTTTCTAGGATCACTTTGCCAGGATCAAACCTTGACTGAATTTCCTCTGAAAACAGTACTTAACACAAAAATGTATTAGGCTCATCTAAGTCATTGAAAGCTGTGGATAACTGAGCTCCTAATGTTCTATTTCTCACATTTGCCTTCTGCACTGACATTGCAAACAATTTTATATATACGTATGTAACAAATGTGTAATTTCAATTATATGTCAATTAAAATAATTTAGTTTTTATAATTGTATTTTCCTGTGTGATTCAGTGAATGAGTAAAGCATGAACAATAGCTCTGGCTCTTCAGCAGAGAGATCAGAAACTATTTTTACTGTTGGTAGAGTGACTAGTATCACTAGGAAGGAAAAATATATTAACTTTCTGGCTTACAAGCCCTGTACTAGTTTTCAAAGTATATTATCTGAGTTAGTCGAAGTACTGCCTTTGTCTTGCAAGAAGAGACAGAACTAGATTTGAAATGAGCTAGGAACCAGAAATAGAATTGAGAAAAGGGCTTGTAAGTTGTGCTCAGATGTGGTAGCCTGATGTTTGGTTTCAAATTTGAAGAGCATAATTTAGGTGCTGGACCTGCTGTGCTGGAGGATGGAGAAATAAAGGCAGAAGTTGATCGGGACATGGAGAAAAGTCCAAGTGAAAGAGGAAGGGCAAGTGAAAGAAATTAGGAAATTACAGATGATTAAAAAAAAAAATCTATCAATTTGTAGCAGAACAATTTATGTGTGTGTGTGTGTGTAACGAGTCAAATGTGACACTACAACTGTGAGCCGAGTGACAGCAAGGGTGATGCAATTATCTGCAGTGAGAGAGAAGTGATGTGCATAAGGTGTGGGAGGAGAGGAGATGCTCCATAGCTACCACAGGCAATCCCAATCCACGGCTGCATAGCCAGATGTGAGAGGAAGGAAGACACTAATGTAAACCTGGATGGAAAGGGGGTGAATGGGATGGAGGAGGTATTTAGGAGCTGGTTCTTCTGTTTTTTGTTGCGGTTTTTTTTGGTTGTTTTTGTGTTTTTTGTTTGTTTGTTTTTTGTTTTCCTTTTCCTTTTCCCTATCACGGCAACAACATTGTAACTAGGACAGTTTTTGCATATAGGGTTACAACATCAAACTCTCAGAAATCAGAGCATGTAAACAACATCCTAGCTGGATGAGGACATAAGGACTGAACCATCTCAATTTTGGACTCAAAGACCCAGAGCTCAAATGGATTAATCTTTCCCCAGAAGTATGCAGAGGAAAACCACAGGCTAGAAAATTTCTGATTTAGCTCATCCTATTGTGTTGCATTTTTCTGCTCAGATGTAACTGTGTTGCTGATCTATGAGTGTACATCAGAGGACACAGCCAGGCTCACCTTGTACAGTAGATCATATTTTGGATCAGTGATGAGACTGTAACTCTAGTGGTCACTGGAACTAACTGTGCAGAGATAGGGATTGAGCAAGCAAGAAAAGAGGGAAAACTAGCCCACCTTACATGGTGAAAAGTGTTCTGCACAGGCTGGGATGAGCTACAAGCTGCTCATTCCTTGGTACAGGTTTGAGCTGAGCCCCTAACTCAGCAGGAATCAGGGCTTGGTTTTTCCCAGACTCAGAACCTTGAATCTTGCAATTGTAATGCTGTGCTCACAAGGCTTTTTGAATGCAATTTCCTTAGTCATTTTTAAATTATGAAGGAGGAGAAAAGGCACTTCAAATCTTTCATCTCTGACTCCACATTGCATTTGTCTCTGACATATCCAGCTGGATCTATAGGGAGACGCTGTCCTCAGTTAAACTGGTGTAAATCTAGTGTGACTCTGAGCTTCTCCTTCAGCAGTTAGGGCCACAACCAAGAGAGGAATTAGGCTCGCAGCTGTTAATTAGCTTATGAAGTATGTAGTGTGCTTTAGGGTCCTTCAGGATGCAAAGCGCTATATAGAAATTATTATTAGTTATTAATAACAAAAATACCCAAGAACCCCAGGGAAATATTCCAAAGAATGGAGCAAGTCAATGACAGAGGCGGCTTTTAATCCATCCTCCCTCTTCTGCACCACTTAAGCTCTCCTCCCCCTTCCCCTCCGAGGCTCAGACACATGGAGGAAGGGAGAGCCCACCATCACACGTGTTTAGCAATTTGGCAGTCTCGGCGAGTCTCCTGTGTTCTCCCACACAACATCAGCAGCCTGCAGTAGGAATTGTGAAATCTGTAGCAGAACTGACACCCAGCAGTAGAAATTTTCGGGAATAACAGTGCATGGGATTCCTCAGCTTGCTTCTCAAGGAAAATTGCAACCCTGCCCAGCGGTCTTCAGGGCTTTTCATTTCATTGCCCTCCCTTCCTCGGGGAAAACTACTGAGGAGGTAGGCACCACTTACTTTCTTTAAAGGTCTCTAGATGAGAACAGCGGGTCCGTTTGCTGTTGTCTGAGTTGGAGCAAGTGGCTCCACTGGAAATTCACAACTCATTCTGCCCATTCCAGCCCAAGAGACAAGTGTGAAGTCTGTTTCAGGTGAGGAAGTAGAACAAGAGAAGGGCTGGACTTTCTCTAGTACTTTTTTACCCCAGGGATCCCAAAGCCCTTCATGCAACACTGACAGAGGTTCCTCCAGCACGGTGGCTCTGCAGATGAGTGTGGCAGCCATTACACGCCCACTGAGCGCGCACACACTCGTCCTTGGAGAGTGGAGGCAGCTTTGGCCAGGCAGGAAATATTGGTTATCCTTTAGTCTGTCAGGAAGTACGCTGGGATTTTTGCTGTCCCTTCAGGCAGCCCACCAGAGATGGCCAGGAGGGAACTGGGCATTTTCCTTGGCAGAAAGCCCTGCTGACTGCAGCGCTTCAGGTTGAGCTGCAACATGCAGGGCCATGCACTCACGGAGCTTTTCTGCCCTGTGTCCTTTATGCCCTGGATCACACCATCTACAAATTAGAAAATGAAAGGCCTGAGGAAGAGGTCAGGACTTTCCAATTTTGCAATTTCCCCTGGCAGTCACTACGCCTCACCCTCCAGCACTGGTGTTTTGGGAGAAGCTCGACCCAGAACAGATACCCTGCTGTGCTCTGGAGTGCACACTGGGATGAAGGGAATGTGAGCGTGCTGCAGCTCTTCAGGATGTTGACTTCTGGTGAATCTAGTCCTGCCCCGGGCCTCACCCACAAAACTATCCAAAGCCTCCCAAATGTTCCAAAATCAATTAGGAATAAGAAACATGAGGGAAAAGAGGACAGGGAGAGCAGAGGACTGGTCTGATGTATAGCAAGCCCTTTCCTACTGACAGCTGAGGAGGAAGGCACTGGTCCTGAGCTAGCCACTTGCAGACAGCATTAGTCATGGTCACCTCCTGACTTGACAATGTCTTCAGGATAGGGACAGCCTCCAAGGCAGTTCCTTCCCAATCAGCCTGAATGCTGAATCCAAACATGGCTTAATATTGTTTCTTGCATTTCCCAGCTATGTTAGGATTTGGGATTTGAAGAGTTGTATGGATTGCATGTATGGGTTCCAAAACATTTTAGGCTTATACCTCCCTGTGCTTATTTAGGTGCAATTGCTGGCAAGGCAAATATCCAGAGTAACAACCAGACTGGTCTGTGAAAGTTGTAGGAAAGCATTGCCCTCTGTTTTGAAAGAGCCAGGACACTGAGTTCGCTTTGTTACACACATTATGCTTATTTTTCACTTGGGTCACTGCAGTTCAGAAAATGTTGGTAAACACAGCTTATATCCCACAGGGCCATGCACGGTAGCTGCGAGTCTGATCAAATTGCCTTAGCACAGCTATGCCGAGGCTCCCAGTGTCTACAAACAAGCTACTGCTGTTCTAACTTGCTGCTTTACTCATAATCCACATCAAACACTGGGTGTTAAAGTAGATATTGCACAGATTTGATTTTAGGTCCCTTTCTATGCAGCTGAGCAAAAAACAAATGCCAAGCCTTGTAAGTGTTGTTAGCTTTTAGAGGCTGCTATTAGAACATTAATAATTTTATTATTGTTATTTCCTCAGGGTTGCGGGTACCCCAGTGATTTACAAGAAAACAAAGTGATTTGGCCCTCTTCTGAAGTTCTTACAGCAAGAGTTAGACTTAAGCACAGCTCTGGGCTTATTTAACAAGCAAACAGTGCCAGCAGGGTGTTTGGAAAATGGAGGTTTATAGCAGCACAGGATCATGAGACATTTACAATTGTAAACGTGTATATCTTGTTAGTTTATGCTGCCTTTTAAAAAGAAAACCGTAGAGGGGAAAGGTGTGCTAGATTTAGGGATGATGTCTGGAAGACAAATGAGCGGAGGTCAGCAAGGGAAGGATGATTTGGAAAGGGGAGGCTGAAGGGAAGGCTGCAAAGGAGGATTGTGAATTTACCTGTGGCACAGCCAGGGAAGGCATACGGGCGAGCAGGTACTGCTGCTCAGTCATAATAACCCTTTTGAAGCTTGACTGCAAGTCGTGCTGCTCCACCAATATTTTTTCATCCACTGAGCACACTAATTTATTACAGAAGAGTCTGTAGGTGTGAGCTATGTGCTAAGGCTAATCTCTGAAGCATTTGCAGCTACTCTACACGTAACATTACTCTTGCGTCCCAGGGAGGAGGCTATTCATAATGGAATAAAATTTACTCACAATACTAGACTGGGGAATATTATTTCTAATGTGATCTGGTTCAGTTACACTCAGTTAGAAACCTGAAAGGCCGTTTCAGGGTTTTGAATCATGTCCAAACAGGTACTAAGCCAGCTTCTATGTCCTGGATTGTACTACCTGGAGACATATCCATCAGAGCTTCTTGTACCAAATTGTACCCCTGTACTTCCCACCTACATCACACATGGAATAATGTAGGTTTCAGAAATGAAACTTCCCTGCTTTAAAATCTTTAACACAAGAACTTGTCCCCTAAGATTGCCAAAACCCAAATACCTTTCATATTTGCCCATTTTTCCTTGGAAAATATTATCAGTTCTCCACTGGAATCACTGGTCTGAAATACCAGCTTCTTTCTCTGTTTCTAATTTACTGCATTAGCTGCAGCAGTCTGTGAAGTAAAAACAAAAGTTGTGCTGCATCTTAGATCTTAACCTCATTCTCTTACCTTTGAACTCAGTTGCCAGACAAGAAAAGTGACAAGATCAAAGAACAGCAGTATCTCAACCTCACTGTGTGTTTGTCTCTCCACGAGTAAATCCCTTTCTTTTGTTTGTGCCACAGCTACTGCTGAAAGTCTTTCTTGAAGCTGGTCAGTATTTCTCAAGGAAAATTTCTCAGAGAGATGCAGGGACTTTGATCTGGTCACCTGAATCTCAGGGGGAATAAAGTGAATACCTGAACTATTGGCTTACTGACAATTTCAGTGCATCTAACTTATGGTTTTGGTTTAAACAAACAAACAAAAAAAAAGGCTAAAAATGGATCTTTTTCCCACCCCAGTGTAGAACCAGGAAGTTTTATAAATCCAGAGCTTTTGGGGATGGAANTTAAACAAACAAACAAACAAAAGGCATAAAAATGGATCTTTTTCCCACCCCAGTGTAGAACAGGAAGTTTTATAAATCCAGAGCTTTGTGGGATGGAAAAGTAATTGCCCGTGTTTTTCCAGCCTGGTCTCTGCATCTGCTTGACTTCATGTCAGCTACCACGCACCTTTTACTCAGCACATGTTTGCAGCTTCTCTTTGGGTCCTGCTGGGACAGCTGTGGCTGCTGAAGACACAGCTAGCCAGCTGTTCCTTGGGCACCACTTGGCCACTTTACTTACAGTTGCCACACCTCAGTCTAACAGTCTGCTCCTTTAAAACTCACCTCTGAAATCCATTGTGCACCAAGACCTCTCGATGGGCATGGCCTTGGAAGGTGCTGGCCTTGGTTTTGCTGAGCCAAAAATAGAGTCATGTCAACCTCAAACATGGAATTCAGTCTGTGCATTAGTCTCTGGTCCAAACTGTCTGTCATGGGGCCCCTTTTATTTAATTTCTAAATGTCTAAATGAGTTTTGGCCAAGCTCATGGATCCAAAACCGTGCAGGTTTTCCTCTGTGACCTGACATTACAAATGGATTGTGCAAATGCCTCTCAAGAGCTGCCCTCTGCTCCTCCTGAAGGGCTCCTCTTTTTCTGTGGTGCACTTCACTGTGCGCTGCGGACCAGAGGTGATTGATACGTCTAAGGGAGAATGAACGACTTTGCCTAACGCCAGCATCCTGTAACAACCCCAGCACTGGAGATTCCCCTGCAGGGGGTGGGAGGGCTGGGGGTGTGGAGAGAAGAGAGAGCATTTCCTGACAAGCTGGAAGCCTTGTGTATAGAATACCTGTGGAGACTGGCAGGGAAAGCAAGCAAGCTGGGACTGGATGCCTTCCAAGCATCAGAGCAAAACTGAGTCTCTCAGTGGAGGATGCTAAATTTTGACAACGGGAAAGAAACAGATAGACAAGGGGTGAGTGGGAGGGGAAAGCCTTTCCCTGATAATGCTGTCTGCTTGTAGCTTTAAGCATTATAATGTATTTCCACATGCCATCATGTGTACACTGTGTTTTACTGGCAGCTAAGCAGGCAGAATTTTGTCCCCAGGATTTTGCAATACAAAGACCCCAGCATGTGGGGCACTTGCAAGTGAGGACACCCATCTCTTCAGATGAGGTTGTCAGCAGCTACAAGGGCTGGATCCCGCTCCTGGTGAGGTCAGTGGGAAACAGTGGGCACAAGATTAGGCCTGAAACTTGCAGGATGGAATGAGGGAAGGAAGTGCCTGAGAAAGGTTACAGGCTGAGTTACGGCATGTTCATATCTTGTTTGCTCCTGGCTTTAGCTGTATATCTCTGAATCATTCCTCATTCCAAAGATGTAATATAGTAAACAAAGTTAATAGTCTGAAGGGGCAAAGCTTGCCAAGGGCATAGGAGAAGTGGAAGTCATTAACGCAGGGAGACTAACTGCAGTAAATGAGTCCTGAGGGCAGGCATGGGGGAGGTGAATAAGGTTGTGCAGTGGAAGGAGGGGGAGAGGACAGCAGGAGAGGAGGAGCAGAGTCATTGCTGCAGGGCAATGGAGGGGGCTGGGGAGGGGCAGATGTGCTGAGTGAGCACGGAGTAGCATGGAAGAGGAGACAGGGAGCAAGCTCCAGGAGAAACACGTGAGGCCTTGAAGATGAAATGAGAACTGAACTTTGATGTAGAAGGAGTCTGGAAGTCAGCACAGGAATTCAAGAAGAGGCAATGACACAAGTGGAACAGCGGGTGAGGAAAAGATAATGTAACTGCTGCATGCTGGCTGTTTTAGTGTGAGTATTAAGCCTCCCCTACAGCCCTGCTGGGCTGCTCTAGCTCTGAGAATAGAGCAGGTTTGTGCTTTCGTGCTCTGGTCTAAATAGCTGGGTAGAACATTTTTCCTATATTGCTTTTGCCTAATCAGTCATCCACACATAAGGAATGTTCAGGGAGGGGGCCATCTGTGAGTGGTGGGATGGGTGCCACCAGAGCAGCAGAACACTGTCACTGAGGGGCTGGCTGAGGATCTCCCATCACAGACCACAAGTTGTAGGCTGCAGAGCATTTCTACAGAGAAGAAAGTTGTGGGATTTCCTCCAATCTCATGACTTGCCCAGAAGTTGATCAAGGGGGTAGTCCCAGCTGCAGAGCATTTCCCACACTCCGTGGGTTCCAAAGATCAATACCACTGTCTCTGTTTATTGCATCTTCCCTGGGTCATGTCCTGTCAAGGGTGTTACCTGCAGGACAGAACTGCCAGAATAAGCAAGAAATGTTCCTGTTCCTGTGTCTTCTTCAGGAGAAGCTTCGTCTCCCATCTCTGAAACCTTGAGTAGACACTATGTATTTTTCTTAACAGCTCATCTATCACTTCTAAAACAATTTTCTACATGTGAATTTCTTCTATTTTCTTACCTTCCACGATCTTTTAGACTTCCTAGTTTTTAGCCTATTGCTCCAACTCTGCTGAGTTTCTTCCTGCTGCCCCTTCCTCTTTCTTCTTTTTCAGCTATTGGCATGCAGTTTCTCAACTTCAGTTTCCTGTTCTCTAGGACTTGGTCCTAATGAGCCCAACTTTTCCTGCCCTACCCAGTGCTGCCTTGCTTAATTTACACCAATTCCTGTTGTCTCTTAATCTCAGAATTACACTAGACCTTTGATTCCCTTCAAGCATTTTCCTCATATGTCTATTAGTGCTCATCTGCAGTTTGACTGGCTCCCTCCTTTCATCTCTCTGTCCATTATGGCAATACCTGCAGTGCTGAGTTAATCTCCATTTCTGTTCAGCACCATCTGCATTAAAAATCAAACCCAAACCTAAACAAAATCCATTACTTCAAGATCATTTTCAGGATGCTTTAGCAAGTCTCTGATTGTCAACTGTTTGGGTTATACTTTCAGGAACAACAGTGGGAATCTGTCCTTCATATCTACCAGGAGACTTATGGCAGCTTATCTAGGATAGCTTTGTTATTCCTTCTCTGTTTCTCAAGTTGTATTAGCCCTTCCTCCCTGTTCCTCTGACACCACAAGTATTCCCAGCATACCCATGTTGTCTTCACCTCCTAGCTCTTTTCTAGACAATATGCTTTTTCCATCTTTCAATCACAGATTTCCCTGATTTATATTGTTTAAACTTAACAGCCCCCTTTCCTGAGCCTTTCTCATGCCTTTCCTCCTACTCTCTTTGCAGCCCTGGAAACATCTGACATAATTCAGTCGCTCAAGAAAACAACTACTTCTCTTGACCCTGGTACCTCTCATCATTTAGAGCTATCTCCTTACTCCGTCTTTTTACTTTACTCCTGTTTGCAGTAATTCCATAGCTTCTGGTACTCTGCTCAGCTCTTTGAAAAGAAGCCATTATCTGCTGTGTCCTCAGGCTCCTCCATCGACACCGCCGTTCCACTTAACAAGCACCCAGAGCCTCCTTATTCTTCATAGAGCACTTAAGAGAGTCACTCCCCGCTATCTCTCCTACATGACTGTCCTCATCCATTTTCACTCTAGGTTCATGCAGACCGCAGTGCAGGAATCTAATGATCTCCTCTCTGCTAATGATGCCTGGTCCCATTTCTTTTTTTACCACGTGGCAGCCTTGTGAAATGGTTGCCCACTCCATCTGTCTCGAGGTATTCATTGTGATGAAGGTACTGTGGTTTCTTAGCAACTGCTCAACTTTCAAGTGGTTCTTCGGATGGGGATGCCTCTTCTGTGCTGGGATCCCTTCCCTAGGGATAAATGATGCTTTTCTTTTTTTTTTTTTTTCTTTTTTTTCCTTACAGAAATTAAAACCATACCTATATTCATACTGCTTTTCACTCGTAGAGCTCAAAGTATTTTGCAAAATCAGTAAGCATTGTTTCCTTCATTGTAAAGACAAAAAAGCTGAGTCACAGAGACAGTAGGGCCAATATTTTCATGTGTTCATTCATTTTATGCATCTTCGTTTCTGGGAACCCAGTCTGAAATAACTTAACCTAATTGCTTTGCTGTAGGACATGAAAGGGAGCAGTAGGTCTTGAGCACCTTTGAAAAATACAGAATAGAACAGTAGGTGCAAAATATCTCAGATGAGGCACAGAGAACTGAGTACCTATGAAAATGTAGTTGTATACCATCTGATCAAGACCACAAAGAACTCCCTTACTTCTGACATTAGAGCCAGAGACCTCCATTCATGAGCCTACTGCTGCTTCAGGGTCTTCTTTCTGCCTTAAGTGATGGAGAGATGTGATGGTGCAAAGCATCAGGGTATTTTAGAAGTTTCAGAGTAACTCTTCGTACTATGACATATCCATACCTCCTCTCTTTTTTGGTTGTTTTGTTGGGGTTTTTTGTTGTTGTTTTTGGGGATTTTTTTTTCTGTGAGGAAGGTAGGAAACAACCCTGTCCTAGAAGAACGGTAGACTAGTAGCTAGACTTAATATTGAAATGGTGGAAACTGGTTCAAGATTCTTATCACCCAGACTTCACCCTGGATTTCTTGTATTCTAGATGAGTTCATTAAATATTTGGTTCTTCTGACTGTCTCTTCTCCTTCTTTCTTTCTGGCCCGTGAGTCCACTTCAGATCTAAGCAGATCTTTCAGATCTAACCTTTTCCACTGAGACTAGAAAGTATGTTCCTTCAGACTGTCAGCTTCAACAAACTGCCATTCACAGACAAAAAATACATTTCAGTAAAAAATTTCTGTGAGCTCTGTTGGCCATGTTAATGCCAATAGTACTCAAACATACACAGTTTTATAACTGCATTGGCTTGTCCCTGCTTACCTGCAGCCTCTCTTGCCTAAGAAAGTTTCTGGATTTGTATCAGCGTTTCTCAGTTAACTTCTTCACAGGTAGAATAGGTCCTCTTAATCTAAAATACCTCAAATAATCCGTGTCACTTTTCTGTCCCTGTTTGAAGCCCATTCTGCATAATTATGTGATGGTTGATGAACAACTCAACATGAACCATCAGTGTGCACTCTCAGCACAGACAGCCAAACAAATCCTGGGCTGCATCAACGAGAATGTGGCCAGCAGGGCAAGGGAGGGGATTTGCCTCCTCTACTGTGCTCTTGTGACCCCCTACCTGGAGTGCTGTGTACAGTTCTTGTGTCCACAGCACAGGAAGAACATGGAATTGTTGGAGCAAGTCCAGAAGGGGGCCATGAAGTTAATGAAAGGACTGGAGCACTTCTTCTACAAAGACAGGCTGAGGAAGTTGAGGTTGTTCAGCCTGGAGAAGAGGAGGTTGTGTGGAGACTTCATTCAATTTTTTAAATCCCTCTCCTTTATTTTCCAGTCTGGTTTGTTGCAGTCTGTGTTATTACTCAAACTTCTCTGCTCGCAAGGGCTTCCTCAGTATCCCACAGCTTCAGCTGTTGGCATGTCTTTTTCCAGTACTGCTTCCTTTGCCTGGACTAGCATTTCTCTCTGCTTTTTGAACTCTCTCTCTCTCCTCTGTCTTGATTTCAATTGATAACAGATTTGTTTTTCAATTGTTTTTTTAAACTTCAGACCTGGGTTTTTCCACCGCAAACCCAAACCAGCCTGCGTTTTTATAGCACTCAGTACAAATGTTGCAAAATATAGGATTGGTAAGTAATATAAAACTGCAATTCCATGCATGATCAACACAAAATCTTATTTCTTTTGAAAAGCCTGGGAGATACCCACTTCCTCAAAACCATTAACAGTCTCTCCCATGCGTTTTCAAATAATTCTTGAAGGAACATAATAGCTTCCCTTAATTTGTTTGTTGATTGACTTTCTTTTGACAGCACAAGGGCAATTCAACCTCTGACTTGTTTGCTAATCCGTTTGTGCCAGCATGGCTTTAAGTATATGGGATGTGAATTTCAGTTATTTTCTAACTGGAGACATGCTTAATGACTCTTATCCTATGCCATCAACTGAAAATGGAAAATATTTGGGTTTCCAGTTCACCCACAAAAGAAAGAATGCAACAAAAATATGCCCAAACCCCCAGATGCTTTTACAGGTTTTCCCTTAGACAAAAACTTCCAGTAAAAATTTGTTAGTTGCTTTAACTCATTAGTAATAGTGTCTCATCAGAGTGAATACTTTTTGGTTATAGAATCATTTGCTTTTTACAAACATGTTCACGTAAATGTTGCTATTTGAGGGAAAATCCATGCCAGTAAATATGTTTCTGGAACAGTCACAGGAGGCAGACAAATGGAGTGGGAGCACTATTGAAGCTAATTTGTTTAAAGTAAACTGAATGATCATACACAAATATTTTGTGTGATGTCTACAAAAACCAATGTTCTTGCCCATCTGATGACAACTACATAATTTTTGCAAAGTAAACCAGGTGCATGAGAGCCTAACCTGTCCCTTCAATTGGTAGGAGCTAACCAACACTGGGAGAAGTACCATGTTGAGTTTTTGTTTAAAGTGTAGTCCTAGAGGTTAGTCTTAAAATTCAGGTCACACACACTTTTCACTCCAAATGCATCAGCCAAAGTTTGATTGCATCCACAGAATCCTTCTTTGATGAAGAAAATGTGACTGCAGAATCAATACTTTAAGGTTAATGACAGGTAGAAGGTGTAAATAGCTCCCGTCTTTTGGTAGAAATATATCAGCTTTCTCAATTATTAGTGTGTCCAGCTATGTTTCTTTCTTTGGATGCTACAGGAATTCTATTGTTGTAATGCAGGATAATCTCACAGGTGCTATTATGGAGCACCACATCTCTATACTGTTTATTGGGCAGCAAGGAGCAAGTGTGGAGCAGTCCAGCAGTAGTTAAGGTGGCTTAAGCTGTGTGAGTTACATGCTGGCAGGGCAGGGAAAAAGCCATATTACAGCAGCTCACACTGCTTTGGATTCACTCAGTTTAAGCTGTGAACGCAACCAGATATATATGCATTTTTCTGGCATTTTTATTAATTAGAGACTTCCATCTTTTCCATCCAAGACTGTGAAACAGGTTGTGTTTCTGTAGCTTGCTGGGTGAAAAGCCGTTGCTCCTGAGTGGGGAAGTCCTGGAATTATACCCCAGATGTTTTATGCACTGCAATGGTTGCAGCACAAAGTAATAAATAAAGTGGATAAATAAAGTTGGTATTGGAAATTTATGTTGCAAACATCTGCTGAACTGCTCAAAAGAGAGATGACTGAGGTGACAGTGTCGTCATATTTAGCTCTGGATCAATCATGCCACTGCACACCATTACATGCCTAACATATAGATTATAAGCCAGCTATGAACTGATGAGCAGCTCTGGGAATCTCACATATTCCAAAAGGCACAAACCACCAAGCGCTCGTCATGGTGCGTACTGGGCGAATGTGAGCAAACAAATCTGGGCCTGTTTGCAGAGCCATATGACCGGGTTCCTCTGCTACACAGCATTAGGTTTGGAATACAGCATCTCTCTCTAACACAGCCCCATTTCCTAGCTGGCCTGAGAAGCCAGCTCCAGGCAACTGGGATTAACAACATGCTGATACGCACGCGTGCAAGGAATTAATGGAGGTGACAGCAAAGACGAGATGCCTGTGACCAGTGCAGCCACTGCTTTGTCAAAGGGAGAAGCTTCTGGTCATACAAGAGGCCCAAGCTGTTACCAGGGGTCTGCACAAAGCTGTTTGCAGCTTCATGTCTGCAGCATCACTGTGCAATTCCCAGAGGCGCAGCCTCCCCGGGAGCTCGTAGTTTGGAATGGCTCCTCTGGCTGCAGCTTTGACTGCCCTGACCAGGCTGATCCAGTGGCAGCCTAAAGCCACTGTGTGTTTGTCTAACATGTATCACAGTAGGAGGTACTGCTTTATGAAATACAGTTTCTAATTGCAACTCAGGGTTTTCCAGACCAGTGGCATTGGCTGACAGACGTTCACGTGGTCCCAGATTGCCTTTTACTGTGTTTTTCATTCTCTCATTTATCCAATAGACCATTGAACTATTGAGCAGCTCTGGCTGACACATTTTTGCAGCACTGAGACCTACAGCACGATCCTCAGTACATAGGGACTATGATCTCTTATAACATTAAAGGAAAAAAAAAGGTCGTTTTTGTCTAAAAACAGCTGAAATTAATGTTGTTGCTGTTAAAACTTTCTGTCTACTTGGCACTCCGTGATGAGAGTTGTATAATTCTTGAGCTGTTGTGCAATTTCCCAAGTAAGGAGCCAAATAAATGTGATTTCAGAGGAATATTTTTTCTTTGTTCTTCCTGACAGGACATTATACCTCAGTGGAGGGGTTCAAATCTGGTAGCATCCATGCTGACCAGAGACAACTTCACTGCCCCTGCTCCAGGACTCTGAGGATACACTAGCACACAGTGATTTCTCCAGCCTAACCCTTTGTTAACAGTAAACAGTAAGTTCCTGTTCATGCCCAGAAGCCTGTAAGAATTAGCTTACAGAGCTACAAGGAGAAGTCCACCCATCCCCAGGACAGAAGGGAGCCCCCTGTGCATTTGACTACAGGGACCAGAAACAGCATGCGTGGGATTTCACCAACTGGTGCAGAGGCATCAGACATGTTCCCACGGGTTCAGAGCCTTCAATTCACACACAGCGAGCTCCCAAGGAGCTTGATTCTGCAGAGCACATTTTTCTGCATCTCTTACTCTCTGGCTACTGTCTCGTTACTGTGATAAGGTAGATGAAACACTGCTATCTCTTTTCTTGTGTGCACAACCTAGGAAGAGCCATACAAGGTGCTTCCTTTGGCTTTCTTACAAGCCTGTGGCCCAAGCAGGGTTTACAGCTTGTATTGATTTGAGATCCAGGACAGGCTATTTCAGTTCTTGATTGGTACCCACTGAGGACTGCCAGAGTGAAGAGATGGGGTAATCTCAAATGTGTGTGCACAAACCACTAAGACGGAAGTATAAATTTTAAAAACCCCATATGTCACTGGAACTTTGGGCATAGCTGTTCTTCAGTGGTATGCCACATTCACTCAGAGTTCTGCTGGGGTGTGATATCCACGAAACCCAGCTGCAGCCGAGTAAAGCCCTGAGCAAACAGGCTCACATCTGACCCTGCTTTGAGCAGTAGCTTGGACTAGAGAATTTGTGAGGTTCCTTCCCACCTGAATGCTCAGGTTATCCTATGATTTAAACTCAAATACCACACACAAATGTCTGACCAACCTTTTCTTTACCAATACCTCTTGTGCTGTGTCTAGAGGATGTATATCAACAAGCACAACTGGAGGTGAAAATCAGTGCTATGCTATTGCAAAGCCTGGAAATAGAGTGATACAATATGTACACAACATGGTGATGACCAGACTATAAACACCTGTGGAGCAACTCTAAAATTTTATTCTACCACAGGATCCAGCTGCTGAAACTTGTGTTGTAACTAGAATTTACAAGGAGAAAAGGAATAATATTGAAAAAAATACAGAAGGGAAAACGTGACTTTCTCAAATTGGAAACACATTGACAGATTTCTGTCAGTGCAACATATATTAAAGTAAAAGAAGTTTCCATGCGAGTCTAAACATAGGAAATAGATGAGTGCTCCAGCAGATCCACCCCTTTGGCTGGTCATGATGTTCTTCAGACCTGGTTAAGTCTCCGAGAACATCTTGGGATGGAAGCACAGGCTTCACCTAAGATTTACGATTCATTATTTTTATTATTATTTCCAACTTACCAGTGAAACTGAATCAGAGAAAAACAACTGAAACTGAATTCTAACTCAGGTCAGAGATGTTTTATTCAGCTTGGGTTGACCATGGACCTCACCACATTTGAGAAGAGCAGGAAAATTGGAATCCCAGAATCCAAATGAAGCAATCTCAACAGCCAAAAAACAATGCATTTCACTGCATGCTGCTGCATTCTGATGGGAAATTTAAAAAATAGCTTGTAGTTTAAATGGAAGTGCAGCAAGAATCCAAAATTTATTGACTTCTAAAACCACCAGTAAGCCCCAGTTCTTCACCTATCCAGCCTGGCGCATGAACTTCCCTCAGAGGCATATTTCTGTGCATGCACTTACTGTAGAAGACAGAATTGGGATTATCAGTTTTGTCCCTTCTCCAGTGGGGCTTGTACAAGTTCATTCCATTACTGCACTGATGAGACTGGTGCAGACAATGAGGTCATGACTGCAGTTACCTTGGACCTTCGAGGGTCTCTGGGGAATCATAGTCCTTTTCTCTAGGAATGCAGCTGCACGCTTTCAACCTGCATTTATCTTACAAAGCAGCGTGTCTCGATTTGAAGTTCTGCACAACAGGATTCCTCATAATGGACTTGACAAATCTGGGGCAGTGCATAGAAAATCTCCCTTCAAGGGAACAGGTTCAGGTGCACTGACACTGACTTTCACTCTTCAGCAGATGGAAGGCTATTTAGAGGTGGAACACTGAAGATGGCATTATTTGCCAAGACTTGCATTCCAGAGTTTAAAGAAAAGGATCTGTCAAACAGAGAGGTTATGCTGGTAAGAAACTCCCAGACCATCCCAAGCCCATTGCATCAGGAGGACTGAATGATCAGTGAACTTGTGCAGATACTTCTCTAATGGGGGTAGAGGCCATTGGGAAGATTTTTGTACCTGTGGAACGCGTCCAAGGAGATATATGAGTTGTGCCTAAGGAAAGAATCTAAGACAAGACAAGAAAGTGAACATCCATCCAAGCATCTCGAAAGAGGTAGCACTGGCTGACCTGACAGACTTGTTTGTATGTGCATGGTGAAGCCTGAAGATGAGCTGCCAGGGATGGCTGACCACATTCTCTCCCTGAGGATTTCTGTATGGGATTCTCAGACTGGGATCTATCTCCTGTGGACTCACTGAAACATATACCAGTTCCAGACTGTGTTGCCATGCTCAGTAGCTCGTGGGAGAAGCATAGTGTAAAGTCAGCCTTGCCATACTGGACTTAAGAGGCTACTCTGAGAAGTGGGGGCATGTCAGGATCCTCACTCCTCTATGCAATGACAGAGATGTCCCAGGCAGGAATAGAGTCCCAGGGATAAAGGTGTATGACATCCAGAATAAAGCCAAGATGCTAAGATGGTCTCTGATGAATTGCAAAAGGAGAAGGATGAACAGGCTCTTCCTTTTTGTCCTATTATACTCTCTAATGCTGCTGAGGTCTTGCTAACTCTCTGTGTTAGAATCTGCTTGTTAACTCTCCGTGGAGTTAACAAGAGGAGTGAGAGCACATTTGGGAAAAGGTAGAAAGAGAGAGAGATATCTTGGAAGGAAAGCCAAGGACAAGCAGATACAGTCATAATGCTTTGGCTGGGACGCATATTGAATAATACTTCCGAGTTGCCCATAAAGTCAAGATCCTGGCAGAGGGTGGATTTGGATGCTAACTCAGCATTTGTATGCTATGAAGAGAATACCATGGGGACACAGTCCATTTTCCTCACTGAAATGATCAACTGAAGTGAATTAACTTGGTTTCCAACTCATCCAACCTTAATCATCCTCCTTTGAAGTTCTTCCTCCTCATTCATACAATTACATTGCTGTAATTGTGCCCTATAAAAAAGTCCAACGTGTCTCAAAGGCAGCTGGAGTACAAATCACAGAAGGGACATGGAGGCCTTTTATCCAAGACAGACCTACACTGAAAATTAATCCTGGTTTTGGACACAGTAATTGCTCTCAGATTAGAGAAACAGAAGAAGGCAGCATGGCTGGACTGCTAACTATGCCTCTGCTTGCTGCCCTTGAAAGGGACTGATTCAGGGGACTTTGTTCACCCAGACTAAAATACTTGTTGAGTTACAGGAAGGTAGAAAACGTTGTTCTGATGTTACATAAGCACATCATGTAACTTAAACTGAGGGATCAGTTCAACTCTGTAACACTGAGCAAGCATAACTGTAGTGAAATAAAATTGTTACAAGAAGGAGTGAGAAGGGGTTTAGAGACTGACTTTTCTGTCATATCTCTTGGGAAGAAAATCTCAATGAAAGCCACCAGTATTAATGAAAGCCAATTGGAACTTGATAGGAATTATTTTGCTATTTTGTCAGCGTTGGTTGGAACACAGGGATTTAGGAAGATTTCCTTTGTAGAAGCACATCTAGGAACACTGTGCTGTCTCTTCTGAGCTGTGAGATGCACAAGCCTTTGGGAATTTACATTTCTCTCAGGATCTGGTTTGTATCCAGCTTTTCAGATTTTCATGGAAGACCAACAAACACACATTACTGGCATCTGTTAACTGAATGAACACACAAGCCCAGACCCAAATCCTACCTACATGCCATGAAGGAGCTAGAAGGATAGAAGGGAAATTGAGGGTTCCTGAAATTGCTGTACCTCTTCTAAAAATTGCCCCCATAAACAAATACCTTATCACAGTGAGGTAATCTGCCAAATCCCAAGGAGTGGGTTTTGAGAAAGTCCTTCTCAGGTTATTAAACAGGTCCTATCAAGGAAATGGCAAATGAGAAAGTGGTCTTTGTTTTCCACAGTCATAATGGGTCTAGGGACTGGAGTGGCAAGGGGCACAGTAAGTAGGGACCAGCATAACATGTAGTGGTCCCAGAAAATGGAGCATGCTACAGTTGAGTCATTTCCTAACTGCATTTGTTGGTATTGCACTTGGCTCTGACCAGAGCATTTAATTGCTTTTTATTGGAAGCACACAAACATTCTCTCCCATTTGAAAAGAAGAAGAGGGAAGAGCTCAGCTGCAGCGAAGAATAGAGAAATCAGAGAGTGAGGGAGGGAGCTGTGAAGAGAAGAGCAGGTATAGTGCATGTCCGATGATGTCCATCTGTTCCTCATTAACCAGATGTCTCCCACCCACCTCCTGAAGTGCCATTGACTGCGTATTGTCAGGACAAGTAGGGGATAACAATGCCACCATGGTGCAGACATTCATACATCAACAGGAGTCCTGCCATGCAGCCATCCCTCCCTCTACTATCCTTCCAGATTGGATGCCAAGTTCCTCTTTTTCATAATCAGATTTTAAACAGTTACATCCTCATAAAGCTTCTTGAATTATAATTACCATGTGTTTCATCCTGCTCTGAAAATGGCAAGTTATTTCAGCCCAATTTACCAGAATCAGACCCTACTTCCTGTAAGTGTGTCATGACTTCCTGCAGCATTTAAAAGAGAGAGAAGTGAATTCTTGCTTTTAAAAGTGATTCCTCCTTGCCAAACTTCATCATTTTAAGAGTCAGAGAGTCCTTGGATTCACACCTGTATCCAAAGTACGGCAGTAGATTTATGGACAATTCAACCTACTAAAGATTATTTAGAAATGCAGGAAGAAGCATAAATTACTTTCTCTATGTTGTTAGCCAAAGATCATTTATAATAAGAGCCCATCAAATCATCCTTAGTCCAAGGGTGATAGGCGCAGTGGTCCATGTGTGGACATGTCAGCCCACACAGGAAAACTCTGTCTTATTCTTTAGGCTGTATTCACAGCCTGTACATGGCAAGTCTTCCTTTACCTCCATATCCCTGAAGAAAGAAAAGCACTCTGTCCTCAACCCTCTAAATCATTCCACAGCACAGCTCATAAATTGTAGTGTGCAAATGGAGCATCTGCTGAGCTGCAGCCACAAATAATGTGATGCTTCCACCTATTTTCCTTTGTAAAAGCATGCAGGTTATGCTGTGCACTGGACCCCTGACTCATGTAACAGCTAGAAAATAGCCTGTGTTTTAATCTTGTAATTTTGCTCCGAGCTCCTGCACACTGAACTTGAATAGCTGGAGGAGATCTGGGTGGGCCTGTGTCCTCCAAAAGCAGCAGCTCTGAGCACTTGCCAGATGAGCAGCTGAAGGCCTCAAGAGCTTGTTGAGATAAATATCTGTATCTTTCAGAGTCACTGTACTTAGTGAGCCTACAACATTGCTAGAATAGCACTAGGTTTAAATGCCTGTTGAACAGCTGGTGCTGAGCCTCATGTTGATGTGAGACCTCTGCATGAGCTGCGCACTCTCCTTGATGTCACAGTGTTTTTACAGTGCTGTAACTACGAGAGTAAACCCAGTGTGGATTTCTGCTCACGGTGAGGCAGAAAAGTCCTTCATACATCGACAGCAGTTGGTCCTTGAACCCTGGTGGGTGATGACTGAGACTGCACGTAGGGCCGGTGGGATTGCTGGGCCCTGTGCATGTTGCAAAAAGCTGAACAAAGCCAGGTAAGGATAGAAAGGAATAAAGAAAGGCTTGGTTGAGCAACAAAACAGGAAACGTCATCAAAAGACTAGAGAAAATAGATGGCAGAGAGAGGAATGGATGTTTTTTTAAAGAGAAAAGCCTCATTTGGTGAGGGGAATAACCACGAGAAGAAAAGACAAATTATGAGCTGGCATCAAAGGCAGGAGATCTCCCATTGAGTTAAAAGGAGAGGGAGCTGTTGGGGGAGGGCATTGTGTTTACTGTTTTTTCATGATCTATTTTTCCTGAAAGGTGATGGGTTCAGACATTATATGCAAATTTCTTCTTTATCACAGATGTGTTACATCTGGCAGTAACTGTAAGTGAAAGTGTAAGCTCCTGCCTCATGATAGTTTTCTGTGAAAGGCTGCACTTAAGCTGCCTGGGGAAGTTGTGTGAGCCTGCAGGGAGAGGCAGCTGCAGTAGGAGGTCAAGTTCTCAAGATGGAATGGTCGATAGAGCTCTGTGCCCCTCAAACATCCCTGGAGATGCCCAGTCAGGTGTAGTGCTTTTGTCTCTCTTCATGCTTCAGAGGCTAAAAGCACGCTAAAAACTCCAGCAGCTGGATTCTGCAGCAGCAATCTGATTAGTGTCCAACAAATGGCTCCCAGCCAGGTTTGTGACAACCTGATCAATCAAATTCAGAAAATCCCTTTTTAGCTTCACAGCTGACATTGGGAAAGATCTGGGAACATGTTTGGGAATTGAAGGCACCTCCTGAACATGAATGAGAAAGAAAAAAAACCCCACAGACAGGTGGGTGGAGAAAGAAATGAATGGAGAATGGTGTGATGATTCCATGTGCTGGTGTTTGGAAGAAAGCAAGACACCTTAGATGCCAAATTGTGTCCTTTCCTGCATCACATGTCAAACACGAGACTGCGCTGTGATGGCAACTTAATGTGGATGCATTCCTATATCTTGCTTTTGCAATAGGAAAATGCACCAGTGAAAGTTTCTCAGAAAGTTTCTCCAGGTGAGTTACAACTGACATGGAAAGTTGTAACTGAGGAGAAAGCTGGGATCCAGCAAGACATGAGAAAACATTCCCAGAGTGCCTGTTGTTGCTATTAAACACCATCTGCCATGGACCTATGCAGGAATTTAATATGGGATTCCTCTTACATCACAAAAGCTAAATGAAATAATCTGTATCTTAGCCTCACACATATAATTGCTGAACATAAGAATTAGTAGTTCATGCTCACTTGTAGTAGCCATGGACTTGGCGCAATATGTCAACTTCATGCCTTATTTTCCTGACACTGCCCAAGACTTAAACAGCATGGATTTTAGTTTTCTTTTTCTCCCTTGCTGTTTTCTTCTTTTCACTCAATACACTGTAGAATTGGTTTGTTTTTTTAAATAAAACCTTTTTTAGGTGCCAAGTGAGCCTGCAACTGCAGCAAGAACAATACCCCAGTGTTCTCTCTCTCCCCTTTGGTTCTAACAACCTCTGAGTATCAATCGGGCATTGCTTGGCAGAGAAAAAAAGATAATAATAAATGACTTAAAATATCTCTGCTGAGGAAAATATGGGTTTGATTTCAGTTTCAGAGGGAATCACTTTTTTCCTGGCTCACTCACTGACTCTAATAGACCAGCAAGATCTGACGTGGCTCCAGCAGAGACTTCCCATGTTCAAAGGATCTGGGAGCTTGCAAGAAGTACTGTAGAGTTTGAATAGGCCTTAATATGTTGCTGATTGCTATCCATGACATTTCCCTGGAGCTTTAGAGAACATCTGTGTACTTCACACTTGGAAAACAGTCAATATCCTTCCGTGGTGTAATAGGCAGTGGGGCTAGGTAAACAGCACTTTGGAAGGAAGGTGGAGTGATGTGATATGGACTTAGGTCTTGGTGAAAAGTGAGTTCAGCTCTGCTGCAGTCTTTGTGTATACTTGGCTAACTGCTTAACCTTCCCATGTCTGAATTTTTCCAAATAGAATGGGCATGGGAGCATTTTCTGGTGCTCCAGGGACACTGGTTGATATAAAGCATCAAGGAGTGAAAAACCATGAATGGCCTCTATTGCTCTGAGCAGAAGACAGCAATCGCATGCATGGAAAGCACAAATTGAAACCTCTCCAAGCAACATTGGTTTTGCTGCTGAAAATCAGCACATTGCTTTCAGTAATTCATCTGTTAGCCTTTGTTTACCTGACCAGTGATGGCACTAGTGGGTTTGGAATGTCATCTTGATTGGCACCAGTAAAACTTTCATACCACGATCTGCCACTCTGTTCTAGAGGGGCCATGTGTGTCATGGAAAATGAATTTGAGTGGTTTAAAAATGTAATGGAGACTATTCTTACATTCCTTTTCTGCAAAAACAAGCATCAGTAACTACTCAACTAACCACACAGACCTCACAGGAGGCAATAATGGTCCTTAAATCCTAAAATAGTCTCTCTATACATAAAAATGTCAACATTTTAAACTCATGCCATTCAAAGTGACTTCTGGAGGGAAGCTGTGGGTTTCCAGCTTTCTCGGTGGTGTCTGAAGCAGGACAGTTGGAGTGGGGGGTTAAAGGTGGCTTTGTGCTATGTTTGTGTTTTTATGATCACCAGACCAGAAGAGATTGGCTTAGTCTCTGATACAAGCTGGAGTACCTCAAGGCAGTTGTAATATATACCTGACCAAATCCTAACTGAAAACAAGAGACCACTGTCGCAGGGGACTCCTGGAATATGATGTCTTGTACTGTCCTTCCTTTGGCCACATCCCCTCACTGAGGGAAAGCTTATGCATTTCTTGGCTATGTGGGAGTTCCTGATTACAGACATTTAAACCACCAGTGTGCAGCAACATTAGCACAGGGCAGGATCTGACTCCATGGAGGAAGAGAATTAACTGAAATAACATGATGCTTTCTGTCTGAAAAAAAGCCACTGCCTCAAGACTAGATCTTATTCATTTTGGGCCTTGGGCAGGTGTTGTTTTGGAAGGCAAAATCACAAATGTCATAGTGTCTGCCTAAACTAATAAATGAGAAAAATGCGCATTTTCCAGGGAAGAAATACTTCAGCCATGAAAAGTAGCCTCAACCCAGTGCAGTAGAAGGCTACACAGCAAAGCCTTCTCATCATTCCCCTGATGCACTCCAACAGGGTTCCCAGCGAGTTCAAGAGACAGTATCTGAAGAACCCAGCATGACCTCGAAAAAACGTGTGTAACACAGCGGTACCTGATAGAACCAGTGCAAAATCCCCACGATAACCTAGCATGACCCACAAGACTGACCCTGTGACAACATCTGATTTATGGCAAATGACATGGACTTAATCACTCACTGGAGAATGCTGAATGACGCAGCACAGCGTTGCTCACTGTGGCTCTACTGAACTGGCACGCTCCGATTGGCTTCGGGAACACACCCATTGGGTGATTCATACAATTAAAGAGCTGCCAATCCTACCAACACTAATGAAATGCATCTCTGTTTTACTGGTAGCACTTTCTAGCAACCCATTTAGGCTTTTCTGCTGCTCTCATCACCCTAAGGTATGAGCACATTGATGGACAGCTGGTTTGCAGTTGAGGTTAAAAGGAAAACCTGGTTCCAAATAGGATGGAATTGAATAATTCAGGAGTTTATAAGCAGAGTAAAAATATTCAGTCAGATAATTTATTGCTATATTGACTTAGCATGGGTTGGATGATGTACCCCCACCTTGGGAGGGAGACACGTTAGCATTAATCTAGGAAAGCTAAGAACTGCGTGTTCTAAGTAAGCCAGGGTTATAAAATTGTTGTAGTGTATAAACTATACCTCAAATGTAGTTTGAGATTTCCTGCAGACTGTGAGAAAGACACTGTGGTTCTTCTCCACTGGAAGGAAATGTAAAGATAGCTTCAAGGTGCACAGCAAGCTCCCTGCTAAGATCACTGATGTATGAGCATCCATCAGACAGAGCAGGTGTAAAGGGCTCAGTCCTCAAATTCATTCCAGTTGACTCAGCCCATTTAATAGCATAAAACAGCAAATAATTCTGCTTACATTCCATCTGAAGACATTCTGTATATAGGGGAAATCTTAGATGGCATTAATTAAGGGACATGTAGTCTCCGCCTAAGACTTTTTCCTGTCATTCCGGGCAAAGTAGGATCCAGACATGCTGGAAGATTTGGTCTATCTAGGACATCCAGTAGGGTCTGTCATGAACTAAACTAGTTCAATAGTATTCTCTCAAACCTCACAACAGACCTAAATTTCCTATTAGAGCCTCCGTTTCCCTTACTTCCTTTGGTCTAACACCCATGAGGCTCCATCTCACTTCCTTCCCTGCATGAAAATGAAATCTTCCCTTGCCGCAGGATCTGTGCTGATTGCCCACTCATGTTTTGGTACTGTACAATTAAAAACCAGATTGCCCCTCATTCACTCTCCCCATCCTCCTAATCTAATTCCCTGGTGTTATCCTGATAACAGCATGTAGAGATGTGAACTGATCTGCCTCCCATCTTGTCATCTTCTCTCACATATCCGACCCAGTTCCCAGGGTCTGATTTTGTACAACTATGAACATTTAGTCTTGAAAATTGATCACTGGCCCAGAGGCTAGATGTTTGTTAGCCGGAAAAAAAAGATGACGTTACAGTTATTCTTATTTTAGGTCCTGAAAAGGGCAGGAAGTCCTACTACATTAGCAGTGAAAGGATCAAGAGTGGCTCAAGAGGGTCTTGGCAGGTTCAGAAAGTCACAGTATTTGAAAGCATAATCCACATTTGATCACCTATCAACAATTTATCAATAGCTCAGTGATTAAAAACAAAGCTCTTTCACTTCATTAAACACATTCAGTGCCATTTGCTCTACATTCCAAATGGCTGAACTGATGTTCCAGTGCAGCCTATTTTTAGTCTTTCTGATTAGTTCATTATTTAGGAAAAGCTACTGACTGTTGCAGAGATCTAATTCTTCATGTGGATCCCAAGGAAGAGAAGAGCTTCATATAGAGCTTATGAATTTATTTGAGTGTAGGTTTGACCACAGTCCCTGCTGTGGTGCAGCTCAGTGAAGTAATGAGCATGGAGCTTTCCTCTCCTTCAGTCTTTTCCTTCATTTTTGTTACAGGAAGAAGCCCTGTAATATATTATACGTTTTTGTATTTTTTTTTCCCAAGAAAACTAAGATGTAGATTGACAAAACTAGCAGTCTCAGTGAGAATTAAACAAGATACTCAAAATAAGTGATCTCTTGGGTGTCTGAGTAAATCACCACCTCCAGATCAGATTTTATTTATTTTGAGAACAAACTATTTCTTTGCTGGTAAATCCTGCAGTTTTGTCATGAATCCAATGAATTTTCACTGGTAAGTGACAACCCTAGAGACAGAAGTGGCCGTGTATCCTCAGGGCAGATACCACATGGGCAAAAGCATTCCAGCATTGCCTCTTCAGCAAGCTTCAGCCCTCATGTGAAAGGACAGGATCTGCAGGTCACATGGAGATTAGTCTCTGTGTCCTTCAGCCCTGCCTGCTAAAACTGCAAAGGAGAAATCCAGCTGTGGTGGCATCTTCTGGCTCATGATTTCTCAAGCACTTGCACACACGTCTGGGCTAAGCTCCATTTCAGAACCCCAAATAATACAATACCCCTTGCGTATGAACAGAATGAAACGGGATAATTACTTTCTTTCAGACAACCTGTGGTTACCAAGCATGGGGGGGAAAAGTCCTCCAGTCACTTAGGCATGCTTCTTTGGAGATACAGGAATTAGATTTGGACTGAGAACTGAGAGGCTCTTACTACAGTCCCCATGGCACAATGGAGTGTGTGACCTTGCATGGAATCTGCACCACTCAACACCTGAGTAAGCACTGCATCCTGACGGCTCTCAGACACACAGTTAACCTGCCTGTGCAGGGCACCGTGCTTGAGTAGCCGTTAGAACTCAAAATACCTAAGCTTGCTTTGAGTTATTTGGGAATCTCCTGCTGGCACTGCCTGATGCTGGGCAGGTGGGCCATGTTCTGCATTCTGCTCTGCCTGGAGAAGAAGATGAAGTCAGTTCTAGGTGTAATACCGTCTTAGTAATGTCCAAAGCAACATCGCAGAAACAAGTTCTACACATTTGCTGGCTTCTGCTTTGCTGCCTTTCATGTGTCATTTGTCATCTTACAGTGTCACTTCTTTGATGTAGGGACAACAGTTTTATGTATGCATAGTGTCTAGCATGAAGATGTTTCCAGCCTATGTGAAGCATTTTTTGTGCAGCTGCAATGGCACAATGGCAAGAAAAGGTAAAATTCTCAGAAAATCTCCATGGAAGAACAGCAGGTGGAGAGGAGCATTAAGTCTGCTTTACCGAAGGTAACCTAGCCAAGTCATGAAAACTGTACCCAAAGACTCCAGAAGGAGGACAAATTTCACATGCTTTCAGCTATGAGACCAGCAGAGCACCTCAGTGTATGAGGTGGCTGTGTCTGCCTCTCTTGGCATCACCAAATTTCATGCTCCAACGAGTTTGATTCTTCTTGTCTTTTTAAAACTTTAGTGCATGGAGCCAAAACTACTGGTCACATCTCCCAAATTGCTGGTGGACAAAGGCTGGTTGGTCTATGTGATTAATCCTGCCCACTCTTTCTATGTCTGAACCCTTCTTTCTCCCGTGGACTAGGGCAGGAAGGAGAGAAAGGGAGGGTGGTTAGTGGTGGCAGACGTTGGCATCAGCAGGTGAAAATCTATCCCATTCCACAATTCAGAGATGATGGATGAGGAGGTGTGTCTCTCCATCCATCAGCTCCAGCTGATACTTCTGCTTCTCTCAGCAATTCAAACCTCTCCTACCTCTGAGTCCCAGGATTTCTTCTGACTCATCTTCCTCTTTCAGAGCATGTATCTCAATTATCTCCTTCCAGCACTCACACTGCATTGCTATTACCACCTTCCCTTCTCATGCTGTGGCCAAGTCCTGGGTCCTCTCTTGCCTAATCTTTCCTTCTGGCCAGCTGTGCTTTCCAGCTATCACAGACCCTTCCAGACCCAAATGTCCCTCCATTTCCAGCATACAGAGATGCTTCCCTCCACTGAAGCTGAGTCAGTTTATTCCCAGAAACAACCCATCCCTTCAGTTTCTGCAGAAGAATAAAGGTCCTACTTGGCCCTAGTGCCTTTATATCGTCACAATGCTCTTTCTCACAGTCTTGCTTTGCTCTGAATGCTTTCCCCCTCACTGTTCCTGTAAATGTGGGCCAAGCTGTAATGATGCAGCACACAGAAAAACACCTTTCTCCTGTGATCTTAGACAGCCCCTGGAATTAATTCCTGGAAAGCTATTCTTGGCCTTTCTATGTTATGCTTTCCTGTGAGCAGACGGACAAAGTGATGGATGAAGAGGGGAAGAACGGAACAATGATTGAGAAAGAGTTGAGGAATGATGAGGCGCTCACCTAAAATTTAGAAAAATTGTCAGTCCCATGCATTTTCCTGTGCTGTGCTGCTGTTTGCATTGCAGTTCACTCAGCAGGGTAGACATATTATTTTCTCTTTTCCTCCCTTTCTCAACAGCAAAGCAGCTGCACTGTTCTGCTCTGCTTTTGGCAGTTGTTCCCTTTGAGACTATTGAGTACAGTTCCAATGGAATCCTCTGCTAAAGGACACTGTGCAAAGTTGAGCTCCAATTATCTCCAGCAGCAAGCCAACAACAAGGCAACAGCTGCTCTGTTGTCTCAAACCCTTGCAACTTCATAAGAAACCCTATCAGCCTCCCAGACTTCCTCCCAAAATCTCCTATTGAACAGTTTTTTTGGTGTATTTTCTCTTCCTTGAAAGAAATACATGGCTCCTACCTTTGGAGACACAAGGGCAGAAGGAGAGATTAAAACAACTCCATGTCTGGAAGACTTAGAAGTTGAGCCCATTGGGCAATCCCTCAAAGCCTGGATGATAGAAGGAACCTAAGCCTGGTTATTTCTTGAGGGAGCAGTTACATGCCTCCACTTAGGTTATTTCACAGATCAACTTAAAATTTCCCTCTGTTCTGCATTCACTGAGATCATAGGGCTCCAGGCAGGCATTTTGAGGAATATCTGGGACAGAAGCTTCGACACCAAACTGTAGCATCCCCCATACCAAAAGCATGCATTGCAGTAGTGCTCTGAAGCAATTGGAGGAGAAAGGAGCCTGGAGATAGCTATTCCTGGACCTTTCCTCACTCCTGCCCAACTGCATTTCCACAGTGCATTGGGGATCTCAGTCTCTCACTCAGTTGTTTCCACTGGACACTAGCCCCTCTTCCTGCCCCCAAAATACACTAAACCAGCTCTTCATCCTGCTTACAGTGTTCCTACTGTCTGTGACCAGTTAGGAGCTCCCAAACACAGGGAAACCATCCACCCTGTGATCATGAAATTCAGTAAAACTTCATAGTGGCTCCAACCTATTCCCTGTACTTGATTTTTAGTCTCTGAATATTTGATTTCCATCTCCCCCCGCCCCTCCCCCTGCCTTCAGGCAGGATGACATTCTTTTCTGCTCAAGTCCTTCCAGGCGCTACTGATCTTGAAGCTCCCCAATTACAACCACTTTTCTTGCAATGGTGACACCTTAAGAGACAACAGCAGCTGCCTATAAAGGGCCTCTGCCATCTGTTTCCTCTGCCACTTCTTTGAGACAGCTCTAGTTATATACAGAAAAATATTTATCACAGTTCATTCACTCCTCACTCAAAAATGAGCAAAAGAAAAATGTCTTCTTTCATGGTTCTGCCACTGCCCTTCAAAAACCCATGACCCTCAGCCTAAGGAAAAAGGGCAATGCTTGAATCTAAAATGAAGCACCAGAAATTCTTGATGATTGGTCCCTTGAGACTCTGTACCCTGAAGGCGATTCTGGGGGGCATCTACATCTGGGAATGATTCCCCATGGCTGTCTGAAAGGCAACAGTCAAAATCAAACCACTCCACCTCGACCACCAATCGTTCATTCCAATCGTATCTGAAGGGAGATGCATGTGTGCAGATGTGCACACATGCACATTTGAACAGACTTAGTTGTGAGTCCTTTTCCATCACCTCTCCAAAGAGGCTGAACAAGATGGGATCAAGGGGGCTAGCTCAGGAGTGAGCTCCACCTACGCAGGAGGACTATGGGCTAGAAATGTAAAGGGAAGAGCAGAAACATCATCAGAGGTTATGACTGTGGGAGAAAAATGCAGTCATGAGAGATGATGTGGAGGAAAAGGAAAACGAAGGATAAACAGTGAATTCTGAAGAAAAATGATGAAGAGAATGAAGAAAAATGAAAACCAAGGGTGAAAAAAATTAACTAAGAAAGAAAAATATTATGCAACATCCTCAGGAAGAGAAGCTCCAGGAACAGGTCCTCAAAAATTTGCTGTTTACAATGGACAGGCCACAGTAAGGTGGCAGAAGTCAGCAAATAGGGTTGGATGAAAAGTCATTTGATTCACAGTGATCTGCGATACTGAATGAACACAACCATAAACCCGAGAAATATTCACTGCAGCTACAATGGTGATATAAACAAGACCTGAAGAAAGAGAGAAATTCTCTGAGTGATAGCAAATTTAAGAATGAAGTGTTGTTATGAAGGAGTGGGAGGAGAAAAATAAAACTAGCACTAAAAAAATATATATATATATCATGTTCAGAATGAGAATGAAAACTGAGAAATAGGAAAAGAAAAATCAGAAAGGGATAGCAAATCCAAGGAACGGAGGTGGATAGTGTCATTCTTTATTTGACAGAATGTAATCTTTATACAACAAGCCAAATCAGAAATATATAGGTGTTTGCTTCTAGCAAAAACACACATCAGAAAAATCCCTACCTATGAATAGGATGACATTGCATTCTCAAGTTTTTGTATGCCATCCTCATTTTCTGTTTTTCACAGCTAGAAGATAGGAGTATGTGCTCTGGGGGAATAAGAAGTGCAGAATAAAGTCCATATGCTTCTCTGGGGAGTTATAGATTTGATAGGAAGCTAGTATAAATACTTTAGTCACCTGTGCCACAGAAACAGAAGTGGATTTCACCTATCCTGAAGGGTTGGGTATGAAAACTCTGATTGAGTAGTTTGGAATTTTATGGGAGAGCTTTTCTGTAACACAAGGAGAATAAACAGGTATAGGAGTCAGAAAGCTGTCAATAAAAAAGAGAGATTCGGATAAAGATATAAATGCAGAAAGAAGAGGAAGAGAAACGTGGATGCCAGCAAGTTCATGGTCACCTCTGCCATTTTACACACTCACCCATCCGAGGTGAGGAATCTGTACAAGAATTTTTGCCCCAGAGGAAGAGCAGCCAAGTTGAATTTTTCTAATGAGGGTGAAAGATGATGAAAATGAGAATAGTTAAAAAAGAAACTGCCGAACTTGGTGAACAGCTGGCATAAAGAAATGCAGAATCTCATTACCTTTGGGGCTGTCGCACCCACTCACACTAGGAGTGAATTCAGCCCCTGGTTTCTTGGGTACGTCACTGGCGGAGCGGGGACACGTGGTGACCTTGGGGGCATGGATGTTTAAAGCATGCACAGCCCTTCCTCAGCCTCGCTCTCCCCTTGCCTACACAGGCAGCGTAAGCAGCGTGGCTCCGTCCGAGTCACTGAGGTTACATCAGAGCAAACGAGGGGAGAACTGGGCCTCCATCTCTTGTGCACAGAAACACTACAGTGTTGTACGTCATCAGATGCCAGTGCAGTAATCATTTCCACAGATACAAGAGAAAAGAGACAACCTCGTTTCTAATTTAGTCGTGATAGCATCAAAGAGACCCAAAGCCTATTGCTTTCTGGGAAACAGGGACTTCAACAATAATAATTCTTTGCACATATATAGCACCTTCGTTGCCAACTACTTACTTTATACCCTGGGGTGTGAAGAAGAAGGACTCCACTTAATTCCATATGCTCTTAATTGCTCTCTATCCTAGATCCTTCCTAGCAAAATACGATAGAAATACCTAAACTCACTGTTAATTTGTCAAATTAGGGCAGTCATTGACATCAGCAGAAATGCAGGCCTAGTTTGCATCTTACATTGCAACTGCACAGCATACCATCTAGAAACAAAAGAACTGCCAGACTAAGTAAATCTGAGCTCTGTTTAATCCCTGACAAATGTTTCAGGGAAGAGGCAAGAACCACATGGCAGTCAGATAGGGGATAGACTGCCCTTGTGAAATGTTATCCTAGTTTTTATGGCGACTGGCTTAATTGCTGAATTACAAAACACCCAAAATGCTGTTCACATCCATTAGGAGGATGCTTAATTTTCGTGAACTCTATTGTAAATGCCCACTTGCTTGCTAAATGTTAAAATCTTGGCCATGAGAGCTCCAGTGGCAGTGAGCTCCACAGCCCTGATATGCATCAAATGAGAAAGCTTTAACTGGGTCTCCCGTGACTCATGTCAGGTCCTCTTGTCTGTGTGTTACAAAATGGGGAAATCAAGAGCTACTGATCCACCTTCTCTAGCCCATTCATTATTCAACACAATCCAATCACTTTCCCTCTCATTCATCTCCTTTTCCAGGCAAAGATGCCTAGCCTTCATACACAGTCTTTTCCTACTCTTCCTTGTCCCTGTCCCCCTTTTATGAACCCTATTCTGACTTTGCAGTACCCCACCCTTGGATTGCCCTTGCTTCTGCAGTCTCTGCTGTCCTCTTTGCTTTACTACTCATGCTTGGGGACTTGCTGGTGGTGGGTTTTCTGACTGCAGCCATGTGCTGCAATAGACCATTAACAGCAGTGTCCCCATTTCTGGCACCCAGTGAGTCACCACGGTTCATGTAGAGCCCTGCATGGCACAAAATCCCCCTTTTCTCACCAGCCAGTGATACACCTTGCCCCTCCTCACTGAGGCTCATTGAGGCAACTATGGAGCTTGGTGCCCCCAGCCCCATTCACCTCCCCACCTTAGGTATTCCTGAGAATCTCAGAGAAAACCATTGCCCTGAAAGCAGTTCGAAAAGGACGACTGCTCGCTGAGACTCTTCTCCCTGACAACCAGAGATGCTTCACTGTAGTGCACAACAACTGCCCCAGGGTTATGGCTTGAGAGACCCTTATTTTCCATTTGGATCCTGGCCTGATCCATGTCTGAGGGTTGCCAGGGAGGGCATTTAGGGCTGCCATGAGCTCCTTCCAGCCCAGTTGCTGGCTGCACGCAGATGAGCCAGCTCATCAGCTGAGCTGCCAGTGAGCCCTCCGGCCATGGGAGGTTGGAGGCAGCAAAGTGGAGGGAGATTGGCTTGACCACAGGCAGTGAGCAAAGAGGGGAGCAGAGGGAGGGGCTGTGGTCTCAACCCCCTCAGAGGTAGCTGGGCTGCTGGTAAGAGGAGGCAGCGACAGCAACTGGTGTCATACACTGCTTTGGGGAGGGGGCAATGGCCGGAGAAAGGAGGAGGGGGACAGCCAGAAAGAGGCTGGAAAAATGTCTTTTAGATCATACAGACAACACAGCTTCAAAAGAGTGGGGTCCTTTAGCTGGAGGGAATGACTATATGTAAGATGGGGTAAAGGCAGAAGGAAATGATGGCAGGGAGAAGAGGAAAGAGGATAGAGAAAAGCGACAGAAGGAGCAAAGGGGACAGAGAGGAGCAAGGACAACATAATACAACAGAGGAAAGAGCAAGGGGGATGGGCCTCAGAGAACTTGGAGACAAACAGGGAGAAATAATGAAGGAGAAGATGCTTTTGAGAGAAAGCACAGAAGAGACATAAAGATGAAAGGGAAAAATAAAGAGGAAAAACAGGGGAGGGAAACGAGAACAAATTGAAATGGAGATGGATAGAATGAGTCAAAGATGGAGGGTGAGGAAAAAGCTGGGGTCATACAGGCAGGGGAAAAATAACTTTTAGGTGTATTGTATTTACATTACATTCTGCGTATGCCTCACCAGTTCTGCACTCTGTGTTTCCCTTGCTGGGTGGCTGCTGCCTTGGATTGGGGGCTGAGGAGGGAGGACATGGAGCAGGAGCCCTGGTGCAACCCATTCCTCTGGCAGCAGCCCCCTTCCCTTCTTGAGAGTCCCCTGCAAGGAGGAAGGTTTTGTGCCCGTGGAAGGAAGGCAGCAGTACATCCCCTGACAACGAGTGCGATATGGAAGGGAGAAACAGCGCAGAATGAAGCAGCGAGGGCTCCCCCTGGGATAAACCGGGTATGCTTGATTGGGAATCTGCTCTTAAAACAGGGGCAGGGGGCAGAGCCATCTGAGAGCCTGAAATGTTCCCTGCTCCCGCCGGCAACCTCCTTGCTACTGCTTTTAAATTAAATAAATATGGAGATTCTGCTGTCAAACCTCAGTGGTTCTCCTCCCCCAAAACTCATGCTTAGATCGTACCAAACCGCAACCAAGTGAGACGGGGGCTCAGAGGGCTGAATAGGGAAAGGGATGGGTTAAAAGGGAAACATTAGATAGGAATAGCTCCTGGTCTCCCTGGCAAAGAGACATTTGTTCTATCTCTGTGTAATTTCTTTATACATTACTGCTGCCACACTGCACCTCCATGTCCCTCCCACTGCATTTCACTCTCACTCTTTTCAGCAAGGCAATTTCTGGTGCATTTCAGGACAGTATTAACCCATTCCTCTTTCTCTGTCAGCAGGGAGATTCATAATTTAAAAGCAATTTAGAAGTCTGTTCTAGCAACTCACTAGTGAGGAACAGCATTTCCTTGTCAAATCTTACAAAGGAGCTGAGCTTGCAGGTCTTAGACCCTCAAATCCCTGCCTTCTCTGTGACTTCAGTCAGGTGTGAATTTAAGCTGAGAGGAGAACCAAACCCATCCAAGCCTGGGATCCTGAGTAACTCTTCCTCACCATATGCCACCCCACTTTTTAAAAATCCTTTGTCTTTTTCTTCACTCAAGGCCTGTCCAGCTCTGAATCTTTTCTCCCCCGACAAATGCAATGCTAGCAACAATCAGCTCTGTGCCTGGTCATTTCCTTCTGCTGCATCTCACTGCTAGGCTAGGATGCTCCTGGTCCTGAATTGTGAAGACATGGAGACCCTGATTTAATCTACTGCTAAACCCATAGAATCTTCAGAAGAGGCCCTGGATTTGGTCAGTAAGGATGAAAGAAAAGGACCCTTTGTAGATTTGTGGATCTTTGTAAGTAGGACGGTAGGCAATTCTGCAGAGTAAAACTAGGGACACCAACAGAAACAATGGCTGAAATATATGAAATCATGAAAGGTAAGAGGGAAAGCAGGGAAAAAAACCTACACATAGAATGGATGTGAAAGGAAAGAGGCGCACCAGGAACAAACAGCAGTGGGAGAAGGCAGTGAGAGGAAGCGACGCAGCACCAGAATCGTCTGGCAGAAGCTTGTCCACTGCCTGTGCCCTGCCTCACTTTGCTGTCAGCTCTTCATTTTTGCAAACACTGAATCTGCACTTAGCTCTCATGCACTGTTCAGATATAACAAGCTGGAAAGGGAACAGATCAGCTCATTAATTCTCCTTGGGAAGGGTCTCTAGGCAGGAATCATTTTCTCCACCAACATCCATTCAATTACTTGCCTTCACACCAGTCAGATCTACAGGGATGTCTAACCCCATGTGCATCACTCATGCCTGCCTGCCCTGGACTCTTCTCTCCCGCCTTCTCGGTATAAAAGCCTCCCAGACCTATCAGTTTCTTAATAATAATGACAACATGACAAAACCAATAACCTACAGATATAAAATACATTTCATTTGCTTGCTTCATAAGACCCTGATAAGGCATCGTCCCTCACTTTTTGAGATCCTGTAGGAGATCTACAGGAGCTAATGAAAGAATTAGACAAGGCATCACTCATAAGAAAAAAAAGTGGTTTTAAAACATTCAGTGCCAAGAAGGAACTAGGCTGGAAGATTTGCAGCCATTTCAAAGTCGTAAGAGGTTCAGCATCCATGTGGGGCATGAGCTTGCAGATCTCAATTGTTCAGTGCCTGTGTGTGTTCCATACCTACATGGCCAAAGGGCTGAGAAAAAATGTTTTTCTTGAAAGGCAGAGACTTTTGAATGGCCCAGAGACATATTTGGGCAACCCCAAAATCTTAGAGAGAATCATCTGGAGGAAGAGTAGGGAAAAAATCAGAAGCATGATCTGCAATAATGTGAACTGACACTACCTGTCTGCTTCAGTCCCACCATGGAACAGGGGCTCAATGTAGGACACAAGAAACAGGGGAGAGAAATTCCAACAGAGGAGGAACTTCCTAAATGACACTCTTCTTTGAAGTATTACAAAGATCTGAAGATGCTGAAAGTCCATTGTAGGGAATAGAATGACTGAAGAGAGGGGAACCCAAAAATTGAAAGCCTGGAGACCAAATTCTCCAAGAGGAGCTTGCAATTCTGACCACAATGTATCTGTGCATACAGCCCGAAAAGAGTGCTCATATCCATTTTTGATACTGGATCTCTTGGCCAGGAAGAGATTAGACAATTTAGCATGATAACTTGAACATGAGGTGTCCACCATCCCTGACAGCCTACGGTGTTGACTAATGCCAGTGTTCCTCCACGTTTCCAGAAATGAAAGCAACATTATCAGAGGCTTCCTACCAGTAGCAGATGGCAGCCTGAACTTCTTCTTTGATTATTTTCTTGTTACAAAGCCCCCTGCCCTCCTCTTCACTACCTTCTCTCACCCTATAGACCTGCCCTGACATCTGCTCCAGGCAGAAGAATGCCTGTCCCACATCCTTTGTCAGGTGCCTCTGCCACACCATGGCACAGATCCAAGGTTTTTGTCCTTTTTAACAGCCTCCTGGGACCAAGCCCTTCCCTCCACAAATCTACCCACTCTATCCATCGTGGGGGAAAGGAGCCTTTTCTGCATCCTTCTCTCCCCTGTTCACCAGCAGGAAGCTTTCACCAGGGAGAGGGAATCAACCAGGGATACTGCTCTGATTCCTTTTGACAAGAAATAAGATAACCCCCCCCCACTAAGTTGATCAGACATGACAGTAAGAGCCCTGCCATCCAAAGGCTAGTGGGGATATTTGGTTGCGCTGTCCTGGGACCAAGGGAGTGCCAGCCACCATCCCATGCGGGCTTGTGGGGCTGCGGGAAGCCAAGCAGAGGCACCCCAGCAGGGGCAGTGCCAGACCTATGCTGTGCCACCTCACGAGGCCAACCCATGCTCAGGCCCTGCTCAGCGTGTGCCCATGGGGATGGTTTTGCCTTCTGCTAAGATGCTCTTGCAACCAAGTCATGATCCAAGTTTTAGTGCAACCAGTGCCCTCAGGCGAGGGACTCAGAGCTGGGCTCAGCTCCCCTGTGGTGCATTGCACCCTCTTACCCCACTTGCTGCTGCTGCCCAGCATTCAGGGGCTGGGCGATTGGGCCGGCCCAACCCTCACCTGTGTGGGGTGAGGACACCCTGCCAGGGCCATGCAGGTTGTTCTCGGGCTGAATTTTGCACCATTCATGCAGGGCTATGGTTTTAGCCCACTGGAGAGCATCAGCAGGGAGGGCAGGGGACCTGGGATGGCAGCGCAACATTGTGGGGGCTGGGGGCACTTCAAAGCTTTTAATTGGAAGCATCCTGGCACATTCTTTTGCCATGCAAGCCACTTCTCAACAATGCCTGTGGGGTCCTGTCAGATGTAAAGGAGAAGGAGCCCCGAGCTCCTCCAATCTGACAAACCTCACCCGCCCCTTCCTCCTCCCCCTCAGACCGCGTCCCTCTGGGTACGGCTCTGTGGGCAGATAGACATGATCTGAATTCACTGCCTCTCCTAGCTGGGGTCCTTATACCTTCTATCTCCACCCCAGCCTCCCTCCACCCTCCTGCTTGGGGACATGGCTCAGGAAGGGAGTTCATTCCTGCAGCCTCTCTTCCCTGCATGGCTTTGCATTTGGGCTTTTTTTTTTTTTTTCCCCTTCTCTCTCTCTTTAATTTTTAATTAAGGAGATGTCTCCTTCCCTGGTTGTAATGAATATCTGTGTGAAAGGCTTTTCATTTTTTATTAATATATACCTCTATGCATTTATCTATTTGCAGGAAATCTGTGCGTGTGTGTGAGCAAGTGTGTTTAAAACATCCCCCATTAATTTACTGCTATTGATTTTCTGGCGTGGATACAGCATATAGTATTCAGCATAGAGCTCCTCTGCAGGATATGTTAAAAGGCAGCAGTTTGGGTTGACAAAGGGCACTAAATGCAGTATGCGTCAAATAGACCATCGCTCAATGAAGTCACTTAGCTATTCAAAACATGTCCAGCCATCACTCAACCATTTGCACCAAGAACGGGGGAGGAGGAGGGGGGGGAGGAAATTCACACTTCTTCCTGGACACAACCATTTCCAAACAGCAGCTTTAGCTTTCTTTGGTGA
>VWZN01002329.1:502031-525461 GCA_013396955.1 Regulus satrapa | reverse complement strand
CCTCCTCCTCCGCCCCGCTCCGCTCTGCGCGGGCAAGGCACAGGCAGCAGGCAGGCAGCGAGGGGCGGGAAGGGGGGGGACAGCCTGCCCCCGCCCTGCGCCTCGCCCGCCGCTGCCGGCACCGGCAAGGGTCGCTCCCCCGGGGGCCGCCGCGGAGCCCAGGGGAAGACGGCGCTGGGGCTTTCTCCCTCGCTTACCGCCTTTCTCCCCCCACCGCCGCCCCCCTGCTCAGCCTCCTTCGCATCCCCTCCGTAGGTGCCCGGAGCTGCGAGTGCGACCCGCACGCCGCAGTTAGACCCGCACAAAAACTTCAGTCAGCCGTTTCTCTCCCCAGGAGGCGGGTGAAATGTTACGTGGAAGGGTAATTTAAAAATAAGCATGTATTTCTGCTCTTATTGCCGTTGTTATGATTTTTAAGTGCTTGCTCTTCACTCTTCTCGGGTTTGCTGTGAGTTGCATATGTCTCGGTGTTGCTCGTTTTCCGTCCCTCTGCCTCCCCCTGACCAGTGTTGTGTGGATCCCTGCGTTCTTACTTTGTCTTTAGGGGTTTCAGTGAAATCCCAATGCCTGCTCCAAGAAGCAGACATTTTGGGAAGATTCTTCATGAGAAAGGACGATTTATGATAATTAGTATCACTTTGTTATGGAAAGGAACCACCAAAATTGAATACCTCCACCCCCTCAACCCTGGGAAAGCAATCCACCTTTCACATCCTCATTTTACACAGAAAGATGCATGAGCTGAATGGATGCCGACTGAAATCTATCACTGCTTAAGTTTTCTGTGTCAGACACAACCTGATAGTACAGGGAACACATACAAAATTGTGCAATACTGACATCTAAGTATGTCATAATCTTCTCTCTTTTCCTCAGCAGTATCATTACACCAGGTTAATTACATTAGTCACCTCCTGGTTCTATACATGTAGCTGCTCATTAATGCAACAATCATGAAGAAAAGAAATAATCTCATTCTTGATGCTACCGATTTTGTTTCTCTCTGATCAGATTCATTGTTCAGTGAAAAACGAGACCAGAAGATCTGCTTTAGGTTCACTGCTGTTCTATGCGGGGGAGCAGTGCCGGGGGAAGGGGGTGCTGGGAAGTTGAACCAGTTGGAGGGCTTGAGCCGTGCTGCAATTTCATGACTCCAGTTATCTCTTCTCCCTACTCCCTCTCTGGGTGCAGACTGGGACTGCCCTTCCAGGACAATCTGTCCCAGGACTCACGGACATGAAGGGCCGTATAGCAAGCAGCCAGGGGGTCACAGGCTGCCCTACAGACCCCTGATCAGTTCCCCCATTTGAAGGGCACAGTCCAGGCTGCCCTCACAGCTGAGACTGAGGTAGAGGTCTTTACCAGCAAGCACTCACAGTGTCCAGCATCAGCCATATGCAGATCACCACAAGCAGGCAGAAAAGACCCCGGGGAAGGCAGAAAAAGAAAGAGGTGACAGTGCAGGTTGAGACCACTGAAATATATTTTGTGGAACAAACACAGTGAACACAGTGAACCTAGTTCATCTGGGGGAATCCCAGCTGTGGGAGCTCTTTCCATATCCTTGGAACTGCTGAAGAGCTGAGGATGAACAAGGGGGCAGGTGCATATTGTACTCTGCATCTGCAAGAATGTGGAGGATGGTAGTTTGTGGACAGGCTGTCTGAACCGTTGTCCTTGGTGCCAAGGAATTTGAGAGGCGGAGAGATGTGGACAACACCTCTATGCTGATGGGAGATCATGGCTCTACAGGGATGGCCTGTGTTGAGGAAGCTCCATGAGGCTCTTAGCTGGGAAAGCTAGGGAAGATCACCCAAGGACCTTCCTCCCCTTATATGCCACTGGAAAGAAGGAAGGGGCCTTGAAGAGGGAAGGCATAAGGGAAGAATAATTCTTGGGACTCTGAGCATTTTCTTTTTGTGTTAGTGGTTGTTCCTTTCCAACCACACCCCAATATTCAAATCTTCTCATTCTTCAAAGATAGAAAACCTGGGCCAGGAGTCTGAAAGATTCTGAAGAAGAAAAATCTTCATTTGGCTATTCTTGCACTTAAACCCATCAGGCACAAACTTCTCATGTGTGGACAAGAAACCACTCTGGAAATCTGGACCTCCTACTTCCAAGGAAGATTGGCTCCTCAGTTACTCCGTACTCTCAAATAGTGTATTACAGCAACAAGAGAAGGGCATGCTCTCCCCAAAGAAATCGCCGGTGTAAGAAGGTTACGTTTGCAGGGTGGCAATTTCTATAATCTCTGGCTAAGAGGAGTCAGACCTATGAGAGCTCAGCACATCTCAGGATCAGAACTCAACATGGCTTCCTGTCTCACACTTCCCAATTTCCAGAAATAGTTTTCTTCCTGTTACCCTACTAATATACTCTTAGACCATTCACAATAATCCCTCTACACTTCTAAATGCCACAGGAGAAGAATGAAACATAGGCAATGCAAATGCCAGACTGTCCTGTGTGACTGCTTGTGCTGTGGTTAGATGCTGTGCAGAGATTTTGTCTTTCCTACAAAGAATCATTAAAAATGATAATACAAAACAAGAATACAGAATAAAACCACTGTGGCAGATTTTTACAACAGCCGCATCTTCTGAATAGCGCAACACAGAATGACATCTATAGAAGAGTAAGGAGAGAGAAATTAATAGTCTGGAGGAAATAGAGAGATTTTAAATTACATTTTAAATTACTTGAAATGAGAAGCTGATGAGACAGGGAGCCACAGGAAGTCTGTTTCCAATGGCAAACCAAAAGTGCTGCTATTTGTGGAGAGAAGGGGCAGTGCTGTAGGAAAAAAAAGGGGCATGAGAAAGATGCAGGAAGCGAAATGAAGGGCACAAAGTCGGAAGCAACTCCATGGGATGGTAATGAGACTGAATAGTGTTTGTGGATTGAGTGCTGCAGTGGAGCTCTTTGGCACATAGGATAAAATCAAACAGTGATAGTGTATAAAAATTGGATCTAGGAATCTTCATCCTGGGGAGGCCAGCTGAGAAGGAGCTGTTGTAATGAGATGTAAAAGAGATAGAGTTGATGCAGCTGCATTTGCAGGCAGAGCAGAGGTATTAATAGGGAAATGCACCAGCAGAGGAGATGCTAGGAAAAACAAACTGGGGTTAGGGTGATGATCACAGAACTGGAAGCCAATGGGGCAGAGAAGAGAGAAATGAGATACGGTGTATAAAGAGAATTAAAATGTAAGATATTTCACTGGAGAAGAAAAAGCTCGCATATCTGTACTGTCAGAAAAGCAGATGGGGTGATCAGAGCAGTCATCGCTGACATACAAAGCTGAGGGTACCAAAGCACTTAAGAAACATTATTCACATCATATCTGCATGCTGGTGGTTCCCTTAAACCAGTTCAACAAACCAGCAAGCCAAGGAAAGAAGATTGGTGAGTTTTGCCAGAGGATCGCAGGTGAAGGAGCTAGAGATGGAGATGATAGACATAAATCATCATGGAAGATAAACACAGATGGAAAAAGTCTCACTGGTCCTCTCTCCATATCTTCAGGTTCATGTAACTTGAAGATCAAAACCACAGTTTAAACATCAGACATTCAATACTACAGCAAAGTCATCTCTAGTGTAACCTCGTGACCAGAAATTAAAGAAGAAGAAGAGAGATACAGGATATGGATGTCTATCAATTAAAATGAGCAGATTTCCATGCAAAATGGCTGCAGCTGCTGCCCTGAGAGTGCCTAAACAACCTCTTGTGATAGACAGTATGAGGTTCTAATGCTGCCATACAGGAGTCCCTTGGTTTCTCACCTATGTCCTCTTCCAAGCTAAATGTCGTATGGTTCAAATGCTGTAAATTGTTCATTTAGCCTCACAGCAATCCTACAAAGTAACATGTTCATTAGTTTGAAGAGCACTGAGCCACCAAAAAATCCAGAACGTATTCATAAAGCACACCAAAGTGAAAGTGTTTGTGCTGACTTTAGTGGGATCTGGGTGCTGTTATGAATGAATTTGGCACCCACTGGTACCCAAGATAATTGTTTCAGATTGAGTCTTGAAGCTACAACTCCTGTGCTTTCCATGTGAGATTCCTTTTTCCCCTTTTTCTTACACAACCTTTTCTTCCATTGAATGGTATATTTGAAGATGTTTGGGAAACAAAAAGTGTTCTCTCATGAGACCTGAGGGTTGATTTCTGCAAAAAATGAATGCCTTCCTTCTCTACCCAGATGAGATAGTTGGAGAAGACTGAGAAACCCGGGATGATTTCCGCCATGACGAGAGGCTGGGATGTGAACTGTTTTGCCTCCCTTTCTCTTTCCATGCAATGCTAAGGTTTGTATGTACAGCAGCCTCCTAATCAATAGAAATAGAAAAAAAATCAATACCCGCAATCCATTAACTCTAACAGAGGGCAGGCTGCTAGCAAGTCATTCTAGCTGGAATTCTAGTACTTGGTAAAGCACTCTCAGTGAGGAAATATGCATATATATACATATATATACAAACCAAATATGACTAGCAGAGAATATAAGTTGTGAGAACATTCCCCCTCCCACCAACACGTCTATCCCTATGTATTTACATAAGTATGCTAAACTAAAAACACTCTTCCCCACTCAGATGCTATGCCTCATACTTATCCTCTCCAGAACACACATTTTCCTACACTTAATCTATAATCCCAGGCTACCTTCTTGTTGGACTATCTTGCGTACATATAAATACATGCCTCTATACTCCCTTATACTCCCTGCATTAACCATACACCATAGAAATCCAGCTTGAGACCCACTTACTCACAAGCATACAGCCATTGTTTCTCCTTTGCTGTATCCCCAGATCTTTCATGGAAATTCTTTTTTTAGTTCACATCCATATCCAAAGCCAGGCACAGACAGTTCCCACTGACATCTACATACATCCAACCCTGAAAGCATATTCCAGGCAACAAGAAGTTGGGGAAAAGTTTTTGGCACAGGTTTTGTAATCATAATCCATTCTAGGACCTAAGGCACAGGGAAGAGTCTCCAGAACAGCTAGAGAGGCAATGGGTCTCACTGCCCAGTGTGCCTGAAATATGGGCACCAATAACTTTGCTGCCCTGGATAAAGCCTTTGTCCATTTATCTACGGACTGTAACTAGATTAGACTGTCACTCGTAATTTATCTCTCATGGAAGGGATGGTATCTCCTGGCTAACTTCAGGAAGTCCAAATTAAAAGCAGTCATCGTTTCTTAACAAACCATTTTATGAAACTCCACTGAGGAAATGTACATGGGCTGTGGTTTGGTTCTCAAATAAAAAAAACATCCCGTTTCCATGTAAACATAGTAATCAGAGAATTGCAAAGAGTAAATAAAAAAAGATAAAGGCCTTACTTTTTTTTAAAGGCTTTCAGAATCATCTTGGAAGCATCAGTGCAATGATAAATGCTGAGGTAAAGGTGAGGCGTCCAGTGAGGATGGTTTGTGTTGACACTGATCGATACCCTGTGATATCAGTCTTCCTTTCAGTGTAAAGGGCACAGATGGGGACAGACAAGAGGATCTCATGCAGCCGCATCTATTCAGCATCATCATTTAAAACCACAATCCGGCCCCCATATGAGCTTTTGCCATCTAGACCTCTGCAGCCACGGGGGAGTATCACTGGGGCTTCCTCTACGGACAGACCTTCTCTCCTATGTCTGGTGCTACTGACACAGAGAGTACTGCAACCCAGCTATGATTATCCTCGGGGCACTAGGATACCCCGAGCTTTTCCTCTGTCAGATAGTTTAGGGTACTGGGACAGGAGTATTGGACATTTAACTTCTCTGATGCTCAGTAGTATATCAGGGTTAAACGGATTCTTGAAGGAACGTCCTAAGAAAAGCAAGAGAAATTGTTAGTGTCTAGGATAAGCTATTTCATCCCTCTAAATTTCCAGAGAGACAAATCAAGAGCACATATCACAGCCGCTATTCAGGAGTTCAGTGGGTTTACATTCCAAGAGAATTCAGAATCACCATATCCCAGTGATGACAGAAACAGGCTACCAATTTTAATGTGAGAAGGATTTACTTCTGTAGTCCCATATAGTCACAGAGGCATCCCATGAGGTGCCAAAGTACCTAAGACTATACTCCCTTATACTTCAGCTCATTGTGACCACAGAGCTCTCATATTGTATGAATTCCTAGGATTTGCTTTCACCTTACCATTGCAATGGTTTAGGATCTCCCAAGTGAATTCCTATAGAGGAAGTGTGTTAAACACATCAGATTAAGCCAGTCAGATGGTAGACTGGAGCATCATGGCGATGCATAGAAGGGTATTCCACGGATAAAAATTGTCAAGAGGTGGCATTCTCTGCCTTGGGAATAAAGGCCTACTTTTAAGAAGGAAGCAAAACACATAAGTCTATTTAGGCTTCTAACTCCATGTTTAGACAGTGAGGAACTGTCCTGATTTTCAGTTGTGCTAAGCAGTCAGCATCTCACGTTGAATTTAGAGGGATGCAGGGGCTCCAAACACCTCTGAAAATCTAGATTTCTGTTTTGATGTTTTAATGTCATTTAACAGAGTAGCTTTGATCTCATAAACCAACAAATTTCTTAATAGAAATTAAATCAAAAATCCCAAGGTCAAACAATGGGTTCATCAGTATTTGACACTTTCAGTCATTCACTGCAACTACTGACCACAAGAAAGCAGCATTTACTTACATGGTGGCAAATCATGGGAAGTGAGGAGCCTGCTGCAGAGCAAGACAATTCCCAGCAGCGCACTTGGCTCATACAGCTCCAACCAGACCACGCTCAAGGCCTCTCTGAGGCCTCTCTGCCACAATGTGGGTCTCTTTGGCAGCTGACCCCAGCAGAGGTTGACCAAGCACTCCAGCCCATCCTCCAAGAGTGTGGGATTATGGTTCTCCTTTGTGCTTCCCTAATTTGTTTGCTCGTTTGTCCTCTTTGACACAGTGAGCAAGTCTGGCAGAGGACTCAGGGAAGCATCTCTCAGCCATGCTCTGCAGTCCATAGCAGAGACATGGGAACATACACAGGAGTAGGCAGCTCAGAGCAGGAGAAAGGCTGCTTTTTCCCTGGGTTATGGGGGCAGCTGGGAGATGAGCAATCCCCCTGTGCAGAGTTGGTCCTCCTCCCAGGCTCATCACTACTGCATTCTCTGACAGGACCCTTTCCCTGTGTCTGTTAGATAAAACTATTAATTTGCCATCTTTCCGCTAGCCAGTCTGAAATGACAAAACACTTCTCTATTTCACAGACCATTGGGACTCTTCTTTGCAACTGACCTATATTGGTTATAAGCTTCATTTGTTCTGGCCTGCACTCCTCTCTCTTCTCCCACATGGAACACATGCACTGCTCCTCCCCCTCAAACAAACACCTTTACACATCCAAGGACATTGTAAAAATAAAATGATCACAACCTGGCCCTCCGGGAACCTCCGTTTTACAGTTTGTCCCACTCTGATGCCAACAGAATTCACAACCCAGTTCAAGAGAGACAGACAGAGAGCGAAAGAAAGCAGGCAGACAGGCACAGACAGAAGGAGATGTAGGAACCAGAGACAGAAAAGGAGCAGAAGGAAAGAAACAGGGCTCCTAGTCTAGAACACAATGGAGAAAAGGGGGTAGAGTTATAGGGACAATAAAAAACTTAAAAATATAGAAAATTGAAGGAAGATAGAAAGAAGTACATAAAAAAAGCTGAGAAAAGTACAGAAGAGAAAATAAATGGTGAAAGGGAAGAGGGGGAGGTCAAATCAGGCAGCAAAGCAAAGTGGTGTCTGTGAAACAAGACAGAAGAAATAAGAAGGTGCCTGTGAATCTGGGCACTACTTTTTCATGTCTCCTTTGCTATTGTGAGTACACTGTGAGGAAAAGGGCAAGAGGAAAGGGAAAGGAGGATAAATAAATACCTGAGCTGCCATCTTAAACAGTTTCTAATAGTCAAGCAGATGTGCTTGAAGTAGGCAGTCCACAGGTTGCAAACGCTCAGGTACAAATTGCAGTTCAGCAGGTAGGAAACAGTCTGCACTAGCATAGTGGCATTTACATTCTTGGGTCCACTGGGTCTCTCTGTGCACTGGCAGCAAGCCCTGAATACATAAAATGCTTCTGATTAGTACTGGGGAATTGTGCTCTGATGCCTGCCCCGCGTCCTCTCTCAGGTTCCAATAAGAAAACCTCAGGCCCAAACATACGAGTGCAGTTAGTCTCCCTTCTTTTCATACAAATCCTGTCCTTCCCACTGCCTGATGCCAGCTCTTGTTTGCACTCCTAGGGCTCATCTCTATCTAGCCTTGTTCTTTTGTTGCTCTGCTTTCACTCTCCTCTTTCCTTATGGCTCCCTTTCCTCACTCCCATTAATTCAGATCACCCTTACAGAGGCCCATATAAACACACACAGACAGAATTTCTCTCCACCTCCGTAGTTATCCTCTCACTTACGAGTGTAGTACCTGGCTGGAACACACCTCTCTCCCACAGACAATCCATTGATTTCCATACCACTGCCAAATCTGCCTGTCTTTTCTTCCTTCACAGCCTTTCTCTTGCTGCCCCCCAACCAGTCTGTTTCTTTGCCTCTCCCTGCACAGTTCTTTGTGTTTTTCCTTCTCTTCAATACATTATTCTTCTTTCTCCCCAGCTCTGCCCATCTGTCTGTCTGTCCCTCCATCCCACTGTTCTCTCCAGCTGATACACATGTACCCCAGTGTCTCTCTCCCCTTCTCCCCCTGCCACATTTCATTTCTCTGTGTCTCCTACACACCCGGGCCCACACTTGCTCTCTCCCATACTGTGAGGAGGCAGCAGCAAAGAATTTGCTGCTGACCGCTGCATTGCTAGGAGGCAAACACATGGCCGGCCTTGTGCAGGCCAGTTTCTGCCTGAGTGCCCCAAGTCACATATCCCCAGCATCATCTCCAGCACTGGGAAAACAGATGGTATAATAAATGAGCGCAGTCTGATAAAAGGAGGAAAGGGTGCCTGCCTCGGATGCTCCTCACCCTTACAGAGATACTCAATCCTGCATGGGCACAGCCCTCTCGCTCCTGTACCAGTCCAGCTTTGTGCCAGAACTAGCCGGCTGAACAGGGCACAAACTCTTCCCTAGCACCAGATGGAATGAAGAGGGGTAGGAGAGGGTGGAAGAGGATAGAATGACCAGTGGCTATTTTTCTGACCACAGCTTCTAATCCTGGAAAGCAAAGTACATGAGAGGAAATAAGCAGTCTTAAGGTCATGGGGAGGGCTGGTATCATGGGAGATGTAGGAGAATTGTGGGGACATACAAGACCTCCACATGCAGAGACAGGACGAAAAAGGTAAGAGGCATGGACAGGGAAGAGGAATCTGGTATCAAAGTAGCTGTGAACCAAGACAGCATTCAGGGATCACTTCTATCTCAGTGAATAGGGAAAGCCAACCTAATGGCAATCTTAGCTGTGAGGACCATCAAGAGCAATAACATACTCTGCTGAAGGGAAATAGCCCCATAGTTCAAAAGGGACAGAAACCAGAGGGCGGGGTTTACATTACTCTGCTTTTGCTCATACCAGAACCATCCTCCCACTGTTACCCAGTTCCATTACATTGTCCAGGAATGCTCCTTTACCTCCTCCACTGCCTCCCCAGACAACTCCATCCAGAGACTTGCAGCAACCTTTCCTCTGCATTTACCTGTTAGAAGAAACCCATACTTGTTACCCTTTCCAAACCCAGCAGAATTCCTTCCTCATCTAATATTTTCACATTCATTGCAGCCTCTCTTTGCTGACAACAGCACTGAAAAGCATTATCTTAACCCTGCAGGACATCCTTCCTAGATACTCTGTTCTGCTGTGCCTACAAGCTGATTTTATGCCTGATGCTTCAACTGTAACCTGAATCTCAACACTTCCAGTTTTACAGTCCTCAAACTGAAGCCACCCAATATCACAGAAACAAAGTCCTAGATATGGCCCACAATGGCCACACGTAACAGTTAGACTAAGAGAGAGCAACGCTTCTCAGGAATCAAAATGAATTAGCAAAAGCAGAGAAAGGAAACCAACACAGAAAATACTCCTTCAATCCCTTCTGCTGTGTGAACTGATTGTGAAGCTTCTGTTGTGAGATATCAGTGCTGAATTTGTAGTAGGCATTTCTGTTTGGTCAGGTGGAGATGCAGGTTCTCTTTCCATTCCAAATGTGTTCATGATGCAGCATCACAATTAGGCATAAATGTATGTGTTGTCACCCACTATCCCCCTTTCTCCCTTCCTCCCTCCTCCCCATCCCCCCCCCCCCCCCAAAAAAAAAAAAAAAAAAAAGGAAAAGGGTTTAAGCAGAAAGGTCATAATACTTCCTGGCAAAGGAAAATAGAGATAGTGGAGATAGCACAGGAATTAATTTGTGTTTTCAATGTGTTTATGAAAATGTGTGGGTATCAATTGTAGATAGCTATTTCCCTCCACTCAGAAATTCCCTCAGAAGAGCTGTACTCAAATATGAATTTCCAACATCTCTTCACACTCTTCCACCCTGATAGTCTGATAGTGCCCTCAGCATACCTACTCAATTTTTTCTGGTCTCACCTGGACACGCTGTTTCCAGCCACTGCTACTCACAGCATCACAGCTTGCTGTTTTTCTCTCCCTACATTATTCCGAGGTTTATCATTCTGGACTCTTGCTACTGCCCTTTCAAATTCCAGTGTCAACCCTGTCACACAGACTTTAACTCTTCCTGCCTTGTTCTAATGCAGGTCCTACATCTTCAGCCTAAACTGATGGCTACCAGTGACCTTCCTCATCATGGCTCTGAATCCCCCTGTCTGCCCTTGGCTCCGAGAGCTTGGCCCTTAAAACCTCCTTTCAGTTATTTATTCTTACCACTAGCCCTTCCACCTGCAAGGTCATCCTGCTCTACCCTGTATCCTCATTTTCCCTCAGTGGCTCATGCAAAAATTACTTTTCTTCCCACTTTATTTGCATACAGCATTCTAAAAGACAGGAAAAGCCTTAGGTTTGCCCATGCCTAAAATCCCACCTTCCCAATCTGCCTCAGCAAATCCTTTGGGCTCTTCATGAAGGAATATAGACCTATGTATTTCCTACATATTCCTGTCCCCCTACTGCTCCTGCATTTCCCCTGTCTGGGACACAGAAGTCGATCACTTCTGCCTTTATACCCTTTTCCTCACAGTCCCTAACCTGCAGCCCTGATATTGGCTATTTTTCTAGTACTTGTGCAGAAAGATTACAGTCTCCACACATCTCCAATTGATGTCTATCTCTCCAGAGGGAAACTCATCAAACTGACCCCATCCCTGACCCCAGCTTGACATGTAGGGTCTGTCACATTCCCCTTTTAAACATTCCCAGATTTAATCTCAGAGACCAGGAAAGGGAGCAAACACCTCTAGGGGAGGAAATATGTGAAGCCATGACAGAAAAACAAAAGATCTCCAAGGAGTAAAAAAAAAACCTACCAAAAATCCCCTCCAAAATGCCAGGTTAGAAGGAGAACAGCCAGTGTCTGACAAAGTTACACTGCAGCAAGCCCTGAAGGTCCGAGATGAGGCTGCCAGGACTCAGCTGGTGGTCTCCTGCCAGGAAATTACACCCTAGACTGAGCAACATCCCCATCTCTCAGGTGACTTTGACAGGGAGTCACAACAGCTAAAGAGCCCTGAAAAGACTCAAGACTGAGTAGCTCTCTTCTTCCTCCCTCCCCCAAGCATTGTTGTTCCAGGTCAACAGAGCCAAGGGCAACTGGCACAGAAGACATTGTTCTCCAGGCAAAATGACAGCAGGAGGAGGAAATAGGACACAAAAAGTAGAGAGATGATGTGCCCCTAGGCCAAAAGAGATGTTGTGGAGGCCAAGATGGCTCTTGAAGTGCTCCTGCTCTGACTCCACCTTTGCTGCAGAAGGTCCAAGAAGTCCCTCAGCCCTAGGTTCCACATAGTACCATCTGCAAGATGGAAAAGTCATTTGTTAAGAGCAAGCAGGGGTGGATATTGTCCATCAAAGAGCAGATATGAGACAAGAAAAGAACTGAGAATGGGGAGAGAGAGGTCCCATCAAGCAAGTGTCAATAATAGGATGTCTTCCTGCCACTAGTAAATAATCTGCCCATGCTGCTGACTTTGTGCAGGCAGATGAGACCACAACTGCAAGCAACTGACACCTGAACATCATAGATACAGCAATTATTAAAAACAGAGCACAGCCTTGAGTTGCGTAAGGACCCCCACAGATCTGCATAAACACCAGCAGAAAGCAGTTGCTGCCTCCAGAACAGAAATGCAGTGTTTTCCCTGCTGTCAGCACCTGCGTCAGGCTCCCAGTTTCTCTTGAGATACGGCTCTTAATTGGGATAGATTGTACGTTCTCTGCTGCAGCCCAGCCCAGCTCCCAGTTTAATTGCTAGTTTATGACTTAGCCTGTTTTGTGCTTTCCACGCTACTTCTTTCCTCACTTAATCTAATAGAATTATAGAAAGTATTGCTGGGAGGACCTCAGGAGGCCACACAGTTTATCCTTCTGCCCCAAGGCAGTATTTCATTTTCAACAACATCATGTGTCTTTTGCTATCAGGTCAGATCGGTCCAAGATGTACAGTGGGTAAAGAAATGAAGCTTACCCAGGGGAGTCAATTGGCATAAAAGACTAAATCCAGCTCTTTAGGCCACTGAAGTTATATCAGAAATAACCCTGGTCCAAATGGTGTCATTTATCAGATCAGTCTTTAAAAAGATGTCCTTTCCTCAGTTTAAAGTCTTTTAAATGAACAAATCTCTAGAAGAAACTGTTTTGACAGCCCCATTTCAGTATATTTAATGCTTCATTATGAACAGCAGTGACCACTCCATTGTTAAGACTTAACATATTTTATCACAGTGTGATCAGCTTTGAAACTCCTATTAATTCCCACAATAAAACCTGATCTTTCTGGAATTTAACATCCTGAATTTCACTTCGCAGTAGACTATGTCTGGTAAGACAAAACAAAACCATTAAAGCATCTTTAATATGACAACTTTACACAAACAAATTTCCAGTAAAATTTCAGAATGTCAGACAGCTTCTTAAAGCTTTTTCTTCCAAGACAATTTGACTAAAAATTCCACTTTTGTTTCCTTTTGTCTATTAATCTAAAAAGAAATGTCTTGCAGCCTTGGGAATAGATAATGCAGAAATTAGAAGGATAAAAAAAAAATTCAGCTGGTGATGTATCAAGCTAAGTAAAGCAGGGCACAATTATAACAGAGATTCTGTGCAGACCCATGAGGACCAAAGGAAAGGTAAGAAGGAGGGACTGCAGGGAGGAAATGGTTTTGTCTAATCAAACAAGCAAGCAGGAAAAAGGACTACATATCTATTAAAACCAGTTAAAGGTCTGTTTGTTTCCTTCCCCTTCCTTTGAAATTTCAATTTGGTTGAGCTAGATCTTTTTTGTGTCACAACACTCATGCTGAGCACCTGCAGCACAGCACACCTGGACAAAGCAGGGGAGCTGTAAGAAGACAACAAGCTTCCTGGTCAGCAGGCAGGCTTTCTATCTTCCTCCCACTGCTCTCCATGGCATCTGTAATTCGGACTGATGCTAAGCCTGTAAGCAGCAAACACGCATCCTCACTCAACAGATGTGACTGCCACAGTTAGTAAACTGGTAGGAGCAACTTGATAATGGCTCCAGACTCTTACTCATCCTGCTGGTCCAGCTCACTTACTCACCACCCTGAACTCCTTCACACAGAGACAAAACTATTTCCCACAATCTTCCCATGCTTGGCTGCCATGTTTTGTACCCCCTCTTCACTCCCAGCCTTTACAATCAAGGTCACAATTAGGCCAGGAAAATAGCAACAACCATCACTTGCATCAGGTATAATATAGTAAGGAAGGACAATATATTATGCTGTTAAAATGCATTTGAAAGGGTTGAGACTTATTGTCAAACACACTATTTTGAAGTACATTAAATTGCGTCCACATTAGTGCTTGAAATAGTCCTGTAAAAAGCAAGTTGGACAATATACTTTATACATTACTTCTTTTTTAATTGTAGTTGTGGCCTGTGGAAGAGGGAAAGGGGTAGTGAGTGAATCCCTACTGTTAGCTAATTAGATCATACATTTCCTCTCTCAGGCAATACATCTTTCCCTGCATGGGTTGCATTTTTCTTCAGTAAGTTCTCAAAAGCAGCTTCCCTATAAATCACAAATCACCACTGCAAGCATTCCCTTAATGAGCTCCTCCAGCTTTTGCATTTATTTTATAAAAGAGAATTCACCAATCTTCATCTTACTGGTGCATTTAGAGTGTTTATTTGAAGGTATGGGAGGTCCTTCAAGTGCAGAGAGATGGACTCCCTGGTTAAAGATTGCACAGAATTAATTTTATTACCTATTCCAAAGGCATCCACCCCCCCTAGATACGCCATGTCACGGGTGACATACACATTTAGTATGTTATTTTCAATATTAAAAAATATCTGCCTTGTTTTGTGATCACATTGACAACAGAACCAGGGGGAAATGAGATGCCATATAAAAACTAACCTTTAGTTCTTTAACTAGATCAGCACAGCATCGAAAATAGCTTTTATTCTTACTAGTCAGAGACACCAGCACCTGCAAGCAGGAGTCAATGCAGCCTATGTAAATCAACAGAAAACACCCAGGATTAGTGAGACAACCCATGTAAGATACAAATGCCAGTAATGCAAATCCAATTCATAAAGGAAGGAGCCTTCTAGCTACCCTAAGTTCATGGAGGACCCCTTCCCTCTTTGGAGAAAGCAGGACCTTTGCCAGCTTGTTTTGTCATTTTTGAGTTGGCTTTGAGCAAAATAACCTCTTGTTTTCACTTCTTGTAGATTGAGCTCCTACTCATCCTTTTTAACTGGTATTCATGCTCCCTATCGAGTTCCAAACATCAACACACTGTTGCCAGTGAAATGAGGCCAGTGCTTCTCCAGATTCTTGAAGTGCTTCATAAACTCTGCTACAACATCTGCAGCCATATTTATTACGTTAAATTTAATGTACTTTTCCTAGCACTGGGCATAAAAATGATTATAAACCACACGTATAAAAGTCTTGAAGCACAGATTCCTGAAAAGACTGTGTGAAAAACCACTCAGTGCTTAATCTCTACAAACCTCGGCTTCCCTTGCCCAAGGGAGCCTACCATAATCTGGAAGATAATGGTCAAAGTTTTGAAACTGTTGGTGTTAGGCTCAGCTACAAGGCAGTACCTTACCACAGATGCTTTTGCATGCTGCATTAGCAAAGACTTACACGTGCAACATCAGTACTCCACACAAAAGAGCAACACTCTCTAGGCTTTTACCCTTTCTAATATGAAACTTCTAGCCAGACACAGCTGAGTCAGAGTAACTTAGCCAGGCTGTCTTTCATTTCCTTAGTCCTGTTTCCACTAGCAACATCAGAACTGTGGTCTTTTATCTGAAATTCAATGACAAGCAGAGAGACTTTAATAAGAGGACTCTGATTTAGAGATTGAGAACTGAACCTAATCAGAATGGTATTGCCAAATTCAACTGACAAAAATGACACAACAATATGTAAGATGATAAAGACATGAAGAAGAAAAGGTAATTTTTTATAAGATTTTAGATTCATCTTTAGAATAGAAAAGGCAATTTGACTCCATTTTGCAGTTAAGCCAATTTGGATGTGCCTTCCCGCTCACTTCGAGGGAGGCGGCAGCCTCTGGAGAACTCCTGTGACCTGGGACCAGCAGAGGGCACTGCGTCACCAAGTGACAGCGTTGGACGCGACACAGCTCCCACCACGCAGGGACAGTGAGCCACGCCGAGGGAAAGAAACCGATTCTGGAAATCAGAAACATGCATTAGTCACCAGCATATCAATCCTAAACTGATGCGGGCAACCCTCTGAAAACTGGCCTCCAACTCTGGGCACTTCTGGACACACGCCTAAATCCAGAGCAGCCTCCACACACCTCTGTTTCCAGGTGTTGATTTTAGGGCAATAAGCCTCCTCCTGCAAATGCTTTTCAAGGGGTAGGGACAAATCTGTCCTGCCCTGCAGTGTATGTATCAAGGCTGGCTTAAGTCAAAAAACATCCTGTCAGCTTCCTCTCTCCCTTTCCAAACCTCTAAATCCTTGCTTGAAGCAGCAGGAAGTCTGTTCAGACAAAAAGATATCAAAGCAGAGAGCTGGCAATTTCCATTCTGTCCTCCCCTTTTACTCTCCACCTCCTCCAACCTAGCTGATTTTCAATGAGCGGAGAACCAAGTTAGAGGACATGAAAGGAATGCTGAGGTAGCAGCTTCAGAAGAATGTCTTTCTACTTGCTTATTTCTAGTTTATTTTGAATTACCAGAGGATGACCATGAAACAGCAAATAGCTCATTTTTTTTCTTCTCTCTGTATTCAGTCTGGCAGGTTTCTAAGTACTAGAAGAAGCTTAGAGGATAAATAAATCATACCAGTCAGGCTAGTGAGTGAAAAGTTTCCACTTTCTCTTTGTACAATTGGTGGAATAACTTTGCCAGGATGTCGAAAGGGGCCTCAAAATTTTTCATTTCCTTCTGAAAAGAAAAAAGAAAGTTGTGAATTGCAGATGGAAGAAGTATTTGACTGTTTCACCAAAGAAGGATTAAAACGGAGTTAAGATGACAAACAAGGGGAAGAGAGTCCCCAGTTATATTTCTCTGCCTGAAAGAGAAGATAACTTTGCAAACATCCCTTTGCACAGATGGTGAAAGGAGCAGATACTCACCACTGACATCTCACAGTATTCCAGGCCATGTTTCTCAGCCCACTCCTGTGCTTGTTCCTGCTCCACAACTCGACGATCAGCTAGGTCTGTTTTATTCCCCACTAAGACACCTACAGAAAAAAAGATGTGAAAGAAAAGAAAAAAAAACCCATGTCATCAATGCTGACTTGTAGGCCAAATACTGGAACAACTGTAGAAGCAGCTAAAAAAGCAGAAGGTGTGGAGAACAGTCTATAACTACCTAGAAAAGATTCCAAAAAGGAAACATATTCAAGCCTTATCTGCTTTTTGATAAAAGCAAAGGAGTTGGAGGAAGCCATGTCTGCCCCTGACTTAACTGCTCTACCACAGCTCAACAGAAACAACTGCTGTCATACAAGAGGGGAGTAGATAAGAATCACACCCATCCTTACCTGGGATGTGCACCCCAACTGCGTGAGCCCTCAGCTTCTCCAACCATTTGCTACAGTTGTCGAAGGATTGCTCATTAGTGACATCATACACAAGGCACAGGACGTTGGGTTGCTCCCACTGCACGGCAAGGAAGGAACACTGTCAGCTCTAATAAAACTGATGTAGTCAACAGCCAGGCTCTAAACATGGCAAACACAGCTGCTAAGATGAAAGTAAAAAGCCTCACACCCAGGAATCCTATGCCCTGGCTGCGGTGTCACTTTTCAGTTGACCCAACTAAATCACTGACATTGAGAGAGGTGGTCTTGCTTTCCTCCCTAGTCCTGCCTGTGAAGTCCCACCCCTTTACTTGTATCAGCTCTGGCACTCATCTGATCTCCGGGGAAGCTGATTTTTCATGCTGAATCAGCACAAGATTAATCCTAGAAAAAAAATAGAAAGGTTTTCTTCCAGTTCAAGAAGCTGAGCCAGCTTCTAGTGAAGTCCCTTGCAAACCAGATCTAGTGCAAGTGCAAAAGTGGAATTGCTCTTGTAGACAATGAACCGTTAGGCTGACTTAGCCATCTCATGAAAACTCACATCACTTAACTGATTCTTCTTCTCAAAATGAGATAACACAGTAGAGAACTGTACAGGGAAGGTCACAAACATGTGAAGGAAAAAACCCAAGGGCAGGATTATGCTCAAGGACAAGTATGAATCCTGTGGGATCAAACACATCACTGCAACACAAAAAAACCCCTTCCACTGTTGAAGTTGCAGCAAAACAGATGTTTTTCTAAGAAATAAAAAGAAGTTCAAAGAACAGTAACAGAAATTCTCAGTTAAAATTCCCTATTTATTTTGTAAGAAAACTGCCTATCTGCTTTCCTTTCTCTGGAAAGTATTTCTTCTAGTACTTATACAAGTTTTAGAGAGGTAGAACAGGATGCGTTGGCAACTGAGGTAATTGCTCCCATTTACACTAAAGACAAAGTTTGCTACATCTGCCAGACTAGGGAGCTCAGATCTTCAAAGCAAAAGCACTTCTTTGGAAGAAGAGGACTGTTATATAAGACTTACCAGTTTTTCCAGCATTTCAGAAAATAGATCTTTTCCTGCAGAGTCAAAAATGAAGAATTCCTGAAAGCGGAAACAGAAAGAAGGCTCTTGCCAAGAAAAATGCAGTGTAGGGAAAGGTTTTGGAAGTAAATACTGCAACGTGTAACTCCAACATTTTATTCAGTACAGCAGTGTCATGTCCCTAAGAGACAAATTCCCCACACTGAGAAAATTCCAGATAGTATTAGAAAATAAATAACCATTTTTCAAGTATAAGCAGTAAAGAGTTACTTCCAAGGCCCCAAATCTAGTTTCCATCCCTAGTGGAAAGAGATTACGGAGAGTGAGACAGTAACCTCCACTATTTGTACAAAATTATATATATCCCATTAATGGGAGTATAGGAAATTAAGGAAAAATAAGCTTTGGCTTCTGTAGTTTCAAGAATCACAAACTAAACCTGAGTGTCCTAAAGGACAGAACAGAATTGCAACAACAGTTGGTTTAAAATGTTGTGTTGGATACAAGTATATAAAAATTGCATTTCAAAGACTAAACTAACCCTGGAGTACCAAGCAATTATACAGGATCAGCCTCATTTCCTTAATGCAACTTAATTGCCCTACGAACATGCATAGTGATCTTCCACCAGAATGAGACTCGTGTGGGGCTTGAGCTCTGGATGTCTCTTTCTGACCCAATTTATGTCACAGAAAAACTCACCACACTATCACTTGTCTCTGGAACTGATACAGCCTTCACCAACAGTTCTATGCCCGCTGTCTGTCAAGAAGAATCAGGAAAATGAGGATCAGGAAAGTTTTTAAGAGCCTGTCCAACTGCATACCAACCGTGCATTGGACTCAGGCAATTCTTGTGAATCATTACGATTCCATCAAACACGGAGTGCTGGAAACTCAGCAATCCTCCTCCTAGCTCTGGTAACCTAATCTCACCGATATGTCAAAGACTCGTGGATTTGCTCAGCTGGGGGGACAAGGAGGAGAACCAAAGAGATTTGCTTACATAGAGCTCAGAGTACTAGCTGAAGTCTGCAGGTCTGCGTTCACTCTCCCACTGCTGCTCTAACGCACGCCTTAGAACGTTTTGCACCAACCATGTGACGAGCTAACATATGGGACTGAGATTATTTGTGCTTCTTCCACCTTTTATCTCATTCTGCTTTGTAGCTCATTTGTAGCTCATTTGTTTGTTCTATTTCTATCCTTAAATTCTGGTTTCCATCTTTATTTCAATGAATAAACATATTTTAGGGGTTTTTTTCCCCACACTCATATTTTCCTTTTTTTACTTTACTTATATTTACTTTTATTTTTATCCTGCTTCTGATTAGTCATCACCATTGATTCTTACACTGAAAGACTGCAAACTGTATCCTCTTCATCTGGGAACAGTTTCTGTAGATTATAATTATCTTGGGGCTATGCAGCACATCTTGGTGTTTGCACAGTGATAAGCGCACTGTCCACATGCACATTTAATAGTCGGAATTAAAAGCTTTCTCCTTCAGCAGTGCTTTTTCATGGAGTAGTCCCTAAAGGGGGGAGCTCTCTAACACCACAAAACCTTATTAAAACATTGGTTCAGTAGGAAAACCACAAGATTAACTAAATTATTCTGCCTTAAGTTTCAACACCAGCACCTACATAATGCAGACTCACAGAACGTTAGATGTTTTCTCGTCAGAATCTAGTGTGTAAGAAAGAAAACTCTAAATCCCACCTTGAATTTAAAATAATATTTGTTTAGTTCTAGGCCTCTCAGTTTTCCCATTCATCTTAGAAAAATTTTAGACAGCAGTTTGAGCCTGTTGTATGCTTACCAGTGTGTAGTTCTTCTGAAAATGAGCCCCATCACTGCGAAACATCTGGGCTAAAGCACTCTTACCCACAGTTGGATCTCCTGCAAAACCAAAACCATAAAATATTTTTGTTTCATACTAGAGAGTCTTATTTTTCCTCAGTTCTGTTACAATCACATGTTGTAAGAGCCTGGATGCTGTAACTCTGAATACAGGCAATTTAGGTGTCACACGAAGCACAAAACCATCTAAAAGGTAACACATGAGGAAATGAATATTTCCACTATGCATACTGGTGCCTGACATCTGATTTTTGACCTATGTACAACAGAAAAGGACTGCCAGATCAGGGTGGAACTGCTGTTTTTTCTAAAATTCATGCCTACTCCACAGACCCTACATAGGAATTAAAATTTCCCAGATATATTATCATGTAGAGAAAATTGCAGTGTGATAAGGAACTGGGCTTCCTAGGAGGGTGTTTCCTCTCCTTAGGTTACTCATTTCCCCAGACTCAAATCCTTGCTACACACTGAGACAAAGCTGCTTAATCTGGTAACATTTCTCAATGAACTCTTCTTGCTGACCCTGCTAAGAGAGCAACTCTTGCTGACTCAATGCTGCTGGTGGCTCATTAGCTGCATCCTGGGCATAACAGAAGCAAACGTCAGAGAGAAAGCACATGGCTGGAGAGAAGAGCCTGCTGATTCATCCCTGTATGGAGGGAAAAGCAAGAGGCTTTGGTTTTTGCTCTTCTAGAGCCAAGGCTTTCTGATAAGGCTTGCACAACACTTCAGGCAAACCTGGCAGCTGCCTGCTTTGGCCTGCTCTTACAAAACTCTGTGAAATCCCAAGCAATCACAGCATCACAGAACGTGCTGAGTCGGAAGGGACTCACAAGGATCACTGGGTCCAACTCCTGGACCTGGCCAGGGCCATCCCCGAGAGTCACACCGTGTGCCCAAGAGTATTGCCCAAACGCTTTTTGAACTCTGTCAGGCTTGGTGCCGTGACCTCTTCCCTGGGGAGCTGCTACAGAACCCAAACCCCCTCTGGCTGAAGAACCTTTCCCTAAAATCCAACCTAAACCGCCCCTGACACAACTTCAGGCCATTTCCTCAGGCTATGCAGAACTCACATATGCCCATATTAGTACATGAAAAATACAAATCATAACCCTGTCCAAACAAAGACTTGATGCTTCCAGAGCACTTAACATTTCTCCACACACTATCTCACTAGCCTGGATAGTTAAAAGGACAGTAATTAAATACCTCAGTGGTTCTAGCTTTACCCTTAAAGGCACATTCACAACAGCCAAGCCCGGAGTACAAGTCTTTCACATGATGTTGTGAATAAATAAAGCCAGAAAGGAAGCATTTTACATTATGTTGCAAATGAATGAACCAAGAAAGAGATATATTTTTGATTCCATTACAGCTTCCTAATGGTGTTTTGAAGAAAATTGGTAAAGCTCTCTGCTCACATACCATTACAGCGGAGGAAGGGTGTTTTGGATAGTGACAATTACCCCTAGATGCATTAACCAAACGTAGTTCTTGTTTAAACATTTTTAGCTTGCTTACTTACTTTGAGCTGAGTTGGGCTCATAATATTTAGACAGGAAAATCTGGTAAGTCAGCTTGTTTGTTCTCTGATCAGTTCAAGCTTGTGCGGAAGACAACACTCTGTTCTGAGTGGAAGCTATTCTGTATTTCAATAGACAATTAGATCTGTCTTTGTAAAATGAGATAGAGAGGCACACATTGCTCCAAACTGTGCAGGCATCAGCCAGCACAAATTCTTAACTAATGCGTTGCCTTTCTTTCAGTCGACAGCCCCAGGTGTTCTTTCCCTCTTTTTATTCTTTGTCATCCCCTTCAGCCCATCACACCAGTACACCTCCTCACAGTAAGTTTCCTTGCCCTTTTCAGTTTAGTCTCATGTGCCAGTAGAGCATCTCACAGTATATATTCTACCCATATTTCTGCTATTCTGCCAGAATCTGTAGGGTCTTTCAAAAATGCCTGCTACTGCCAGCTGTCTCTCTACAATGAAAACCTTCGTGTAGTGTCTCCACAGTAAGCTCAGACAACACACTTTTTTACTTTGTCTGTAAATGACCCTTGAGATAACTCAGGAATAGTCTTCTATTGTCCGTTTAATAGTCTCTGCTTTGCTAATAAGAGCCCTTTCCCTCTGTTCTCTTTGACCTTGGTGTAGCTCCCGGTTCTGCGTCACCGGCTCTTCATAACCATTTCCTTAGGTCCACAAGAGCTCCCAGTTCCATTTCTGATGGGTTTGCTCCTATCTATGTAATTGCATTTTCCTGCTCCCTTTAGGTTGTTGTGGTTACTCATATCTTAGGTCCCTTTCACTATACTGTTTTTTTCCACAACAGAGAATCTATTTTGCCTGGCCTGCTTCATCAATTTATTATTTTTAACAATACATGGATATTATTGTAGCACATAGGAGAACGACATATGGGATAGGACATTCCTGTTCTTTGTGCTGTGAACAGAATTGAAAAGGCGGCTCCAGACCCAATAAGGATTAAGGACATAAACAGGTCATCCAAAGAAAACTTATGTGATTTTAAAATGGTCGTGGAATTGGCGTTTCGTAACACTGAACAACAAAACTGGATAGACTTCAGCAAAGCCAGCATACTGGGAGCAGGAAACTTCCAAATTGGAAATGATACCTATGTTTCAAGTGTAGAAGATGAACAAGGTATTCATGCTGTTCACAGCAGTAGAGCCACATTAATTCTTTTGCCTTTCCCAAAGACCACATTTGGCTTTGTGAGAGTTGATGGTCATCTGCTTCTGAGATTAAAAAAGGCAAACATTTTATTCTGGATGAAATAGTTTGGAATGAAGAGTTAAACCTGGGAGTTGACCGCACACAAAGATTTTATGGATTTGTGCTTTTGGCTGTGGCTGCACAGAGCTTCGATGCAGAGGGAGAGGAAAAAATAAAAAGCTTTTTTCACAAAGTGTTAACAGCCAGCTGTGCTTGCTTTCGACACCTCCATAACCCATTCGGACTAAACAAACTGGTGTTTCCGCCTCGTATTTTTCTCAGATTAGCCTCCAAATTGTTTTGGGGAAAAGATGCCGCTGTGAAGTGCTCACGCTTCATCCCTCTACTCTTTGTTTAGGCTTTAGCTATGCATCGCACCCTAGAATCATCCTCATTTCTGACATGAGCTTTTCACATCAGCATAAAGCAAGGCTCACAAAGGAGGCAGGACTCCGCTGCCTACCGTCCTCCCTCCACGCTTTCTCAGTCCCTGTGCCCACCTTTCCACACTGCAGAAACACCCTTTTTGGTTTTGGGTTTGGGGTTTTTATTCCCGTCTTTTTCATGGGAATTTCAGCCGATCCAGCTAC
>VWZN01002329.1:480758-491946 GCA_013396955.1 Regulus satrapa | reverse complement strand
TTCTTCTTTTTTTTTTTTTTTTTTTTTTTTTTTTACTAAAGCCCTGGATAGAATCTCAGCTTTTGTGCCATCGAGTGAAGCATTAAAATACAAATCCTCGCAGCTTCTCAGAGGATAGAAAGGGACTGTAAAGGGCTTTGTTTATTCAGCGACTTCCATGTCGGTTCTGAATTCCCTGGCCCTTCATTCTCGCTACTGCAGCGGCGGGGTGCCGGGTGCCTTTTCGGCAGCCCTGGCTGCTCTCCTGTAATGAGGCTTTATTGCCACGCGAGGTCAGCAGCTGCCGAGAAAAAAAAAAAAAAAAGCAAAAAATAAACAAACTCGCCCCACTGCAATCCGTTTTCATTTGCTTTATTTAGAATACTTAAAAATCAATACATCCTTCAGAACCGTATATACAGTGTGCAAAACCAAAGGATTTCTTTTGAACGCACAGCATCTTCAGCAAAAAGTCTTCCTTGCGAGTTACTACAGAGTGAGGATCTAGGATGGCTTTAGGGAGTGTTTATTGGCTTCCCGAGTAGCGTTGGGCAATCGCTGTGGCAGAGGATGGTGTTCTGTACAGTGTGATGATGACAGGGTTTCAGCCTTATCTTTTCATCTCTACTAAATCGGTGATAGTAAATCTAAATTGAATAAGGTATTATTGCTGCAGGGAATAGTTCGGAATACAGAAATGGAAAATACCCTTCCTTTTTACTGCAGTAATAATCAATGTTCTGTCAAGATGTGGGGGAGATGTTGTCTGAAAGGATTTTCCCCCTGTTTAGCTTCGCTTTAAAAGCAAAACGCCTCCCAACAACACGGGTTAAAAGCATGAGCTTGGTGCCAAAGTTACCGAACAGGATTTGGGAAATAAGTATTAAGCTCTGTCATAGGCTTACTATTGACTAATCATTTCCTTAGCATAAGTCTCAGTTTCCTATAGGTAACTCCGAAGAAGATATTTACTTCTCTGGTGAAGTTTTAGAATAAATTCTTTTTGATGGGATTTTCTGATTTACTGTTTTAACAATGGGATTATCAACTGCAGCGTCACACCTGAATCTTGGTGTTCTTTATCCTGAAATTCATATTGTTATTTCTTGTGAGTATGCCATTCTTCCTGTCCCAGATAGTTGTGTAACATTGCTAGTAACCATACCCTGTGTTTCAGAAGTGACTGCTTTTTAATAGTTTACAAAGTTATCTTCATGTATGATTGGCACCAACTGATATTCCTGTCCAACCTTTTATCCAAAAATCCCCCTGCACCGGGCAAATTTAACAAATGATACAGATGACGATCAATTTACTGATCACCAAATTGCAGCAGGGGAGATGTAGTTCAAGTATTAGGAAATACTTTTTAGCTATAACACTGATTAAGTTGAAAGAACAAACTGCCAAATGAAGTTGGGTAATTGCCATCACTAGAGATTTTCCATCACTAGAGATTTTCCAGGCTATGAGTATGCATCCATTTAGCAGGGATGGCTTAAAAATACTGCAGTCAGTTTTGTCACAGTTCAGGACTTGGACTGAATGACTCATTATATGCATGTTTTATCTCAAATAATTTTAAAAATTTCTTCCTACTTTACCCTAGCTAGGGATAAAGCAGCAGGGATGTCAGCAAAAAAACCAGTAACATTTTCTCTCAGCGTGTGCCAAGCCTACATGAAATAAGAAACAAGTTGTAGTGAGAGAGAAGAAAGCCCAGATTGATGTGACCTTTATTATTTTAACAGTGTCTTTCAGCACAATTACAGAGTTGCAGGGTTGCAGAGAACAGAGCTGGAGTATAAAATAACATAAATAAATAGAACAGGAGCCAAAGCAGTCAGCAGGAGGTTGGAATTGGGCAGTGAAGGATGGGTGAAGGGTTTGCATTGGTCAAAGCCTTTATGATTCAGCCACCATAGTTGCAAATTCTGGAGAAAGGAAAGAATTTTAAAAAATATTTTAAAAACCAAAATTCAAATAAAGAGGAAGCAGATTACAATGAGTAAAGAGTCACTGGTGTAGCAGAAACATCACAATAACAGAAGAGCAAAGAAATCCAAGTTAATTAAAGAGAAAGTATGACTTGGGAAATCTTACAGTGAAATGAAAGGGTTTTTTGAGAGTAACAGAGAAATGCTGTACATGCCAGACTGTAAGACTTCCACCACTATTCATCTGAAGAATTTGATTAGTTCTTGGTTATTTCTTTGTAAATCTCAATGGGATAAAGGCAAGAATTTGAAATTTAATCTGGCAGTGAGATAAATTTCTTTTATATAAGAGTTTGGCAAAGAGAATCATTAATGAGTCTGTCAAAGAATTCGTGTCCCATATTATAATTATATTGCATTTAAACTCAGTTTTGTAACTGTAAATTGAGTGAAAATGACAGATTACAGAAACAGAAGGCTGATATAACCTATGTAGCAATTTTGACCGTGTTGTAAGAGTGAGAAAAATTCCTGTGGTGTCAGAGAGCCAGGATTTTACCCTGTGGCTTTTATTAGTGGTACACCCATAGTATTTACATAAACATATCTATCTAATGTATTTTGGGGTTATTTTATGCTTTAGTATTTATAATGCCTTTCAGCAGGGAGATAAAGCATGGAAAAGGCACATTTGTATCCTGGTGAATAGCTGCCTGGTTATAATTCCTAACTCCATCTAACCTTGGAAGAGTTACACATGAGAATACCTTGCACAGTTGTATGTGCCCCAGAGCACTGAAAATGCACTGACAGACTGGAGGGAATCCCAAGAAGGGCAACAAAGACGATAAAGGGATTAGCGGGTATGCAGAGAGAGTGGTTTATGGGTTTAACATAATCAGCTGAGAGGAAAATGACAAGTAGGGGAGCCAGTCATCTGTAAAGGCTCAAGAAAAAATTACTGAGGTTTGACATAGTGATGAGTGAAGTCTGGTAACTGAAAAAGATAGAAGATGAAAATTAGGCACATTAAAGTATATTCTAGTGTTCAGTTGAAAAACACTAAACCCTAAACAAGTGAGATCTTAACTGGCTGTTGTGTGCAAACAGATAGTGCTTTTGATGGTGTGTCCAAAAAAACGTGTTGCCAAATGCAGACAAACCAGACTGAGAAATAAAAAATGTCAGAGGGTTTAAATTAATTCCAAATTTATCCATCGTTTTGAAAGATGTAAATCCAAATTAGGATTAGTGATGCAGATTATTTAACAAAAAAACATGTATAAATCCTGTACATGGTGGGTACATAGATTGAAAATGTTGGAAACTGAATTTAAGAGATAACATAAAGTGCTTGTGATAAAAACCACAACTATTCTGGGCAGAAAAGGAGAAAGGCTATGAAATCTTTGTGTGAATAAGTCCTGCAGAGAGAAACATGAACTGCAATGGATCAAACCTTTCCAAAAGAGAAAACTAACTATACACGTATTGTTAAAATAAGTTGTCATACTTATTACTGCTTAAATTATTTATTATTAAATTAATTAAATACCTTTTATAATAATTTGTATCTACAGAATATATTTGGAAAGGGTTATTCAGACTTGCAGCCAAATATATTCTATAATACATTTTAATAGTGCTATTATCATCTAATAGCAATATATTTCACAGGTACTTTCTGATAGCCAGCAAACCATAAAATACTCCTCCTTGAATAATTGCAACAATTGCACTTTTCCCAGGATTTTCAATGTATTTTAAATATTTCTAAAATGTTCCAATTGAATGATTTTCTAAATTAGCTCAGTACTCATTTTCGTGTGAAGGTTAGTCCAACCACAGGGGGCATGCAGAAGCATTGTTACAAAGTGTACTCATATATGCAAAACTTCTGAGATAAGGCATGATGGTATATAAGTCTCTTGTAAATGGTTATTGCCTCTGACTGGCCTGTTAGTGAGGGAATCTTTGTGATTTACTACATCCTTCTTCCCAGTTGTAGCTACCTTTCCATACAAAATTAAGTTATGTCTTTCTTCGCACAAATAGTAGCTTTAGATTGCAAGGATTTGGACCATTTTTTTCATGTAAAGTAATTTACTAGCTGTTTCGTGTCAAAGCTCTGACGTAAAAAGGACTGTTTCACTGTGTTCAGTACAGTTTAGTACTAAATACAAGCCTAATGCATGCCCTCTAGTATTTTACTGAAATGACAGACATGATTACAAAGGCTCGTGATGTCGTAGGCTCGTGATTTCTCTCATCAGATTGTGGTTTTTTTACATTTTCTTTGCAACAGCAAATCTGTTTAGAAAACTTTGTAAGTAATGTCTTACACTAACTTAATTTAGAAGACAAAAGAGCACAAAGCAGGATAAAAAAAGAAGGAATTCCAAATAATTTTCTTTTTTTATTATGGCTTTTACCTGGCAAGGTCATGCCTTAATAGTTATAATTTTGCATACTTAATGTCACATTTTTATAACATTCTGATTTACAGGGATAAAAATTTGGATTTGTGCTGCTCACAGTGCATGCTCTTTGAGATTTCTCTATGTACTTTCTCAGGTCTCCTAATATCAAGAAAATAAAAGGCATGATGTGCATGCCCAATGTCAATACACAAAATAGGTTTAAAACAACATTGTGACTAGACATTTTCATTTTTTTGCTCTTATTTCTTATAAATAATTTTTCCTGAAGTTAGTAGAGCTGCTTCAGCATCACTTTTCAGCCTAATCTGGAAGCTAAGGTTGCTTGTGTTATGAGGTGACCTTGACCTGCAACTTTTTTTTCAGATTCATCATCTTCTGACCACATTGGTGGAATGTGGAGGGTGTTTGACACTGCACAGAAGATGATCATGTCTTACAGGAACTGGCTGCAAATTTTCAGCTCTTTGAAACTGCTTCATTGGCCTCAAGTTCAAACTGTGATCAGACAAGAGGTAAACTGCTGAAACTATTTCAGAGCTGAATGGTCTTGCAGAAATGAGAAAAGGTTTAAAGCAAGAGACCTAAGAGAAAATTTGTAATATGAGATCCCAGCTAGAAGAAGGCTGATCAGGTTGGGAAGAATGTTTGTGATGAGACATCTGGGAAAGTTGTCCCTGTGGTGTTGGAAGTCCCTAAAGATCAGCTCTTACAACTGCTGTGGGCTCCTGAGGGACAGCATTCAAGGGCCATCAGGAGAATTAACATTAACCCCTGTGAAAGGCTGCTTGTTTGCAATCGTTTAGTGATTTAGGAAGCTGATGTTTGAAACAAGGGGCAGAAGTGATGCCTGTCAATTCAGCTGCAAGGAAACAGAATAGGTTTGCAACAGAAATACAGCATTGCAATTCTGCACATGAATGTGATGTACATTCGTGACTTTACATTTTATTCACATATGCAGTTATATTCTCGAATTGGATTTTATGGGCCAAAGGAAAAGCTGGGAAGTATGTGTCCTCATCCTTTGGTCACAGTCCCAGCTGTTCACTTTTGTATGTATTTCAAGCCTTTCTGGCATAAAAATTGGCTGTTAAATTTAAGGAATGGAAAAGAAACTGGTAGTGTTGTATCGTAAAGATATGGTCAGAAGAATCAAAAGAAAAAAGCACATCATTCTCTTCTCATTATCAAATGTAAACACAGAGTAATTCAGTTTCAAAGTTAGGGAACAGTAAAAGCTGCAGAAGAAAGAGATAAGGAGAAGAGACATTTGATATTGCTTTATTGCAATGTACTGGGTCTCAGGCATTGTTTCAAATAAAAGAGTTATGGTAGTCTTAAATATAAAGGTTAATGCTGTATTTTCTTGTACAAGCCAAAATCATTATGCAATACTGTTCTTCTGTTGCAATTAAGACTTGTTTTAATTTGCAGCCTTCTGGAATAGCAGAAAATTTATCTGATATGAGGCTGGTGGATCAGCTGTAGGCTTACTTACCTGAATTAAGTTTTCTTTTGAAAAATTTGCCCAGTGATTTTAGTATTACTGTCACTAATTTTAGTGTGTATGAGGAAGACCCATATAATAAAGAATATGAAGTTTCAAGAAATGACACCCACGCTGGATTCAGTGTCACTGGCAAAGTTTACCTGGAGTTTTGCCTAAACCATAATATAGTCATGACTGGAGAAATTAGGAGGCTTTGGCCTAGGAACATGGCCATAGTCACTGATATGCCAGTGTGCATCACATGACTGATATGTAGCTGATTTTGTGCATCATCTTCTAAGTTGGAAGACTGTGTTAGTTAACTTTGCTTTTTAGTTCTCTTGTAACTGACTTTTTTTGAGATAACTTTTTAAAAAATTTTTTAAAAAATTTTTTTAAATTGCAGCGATTAGGTAACACAGAGGGATATGAGGGGGTTTAGGTATTTTTTAGATTTCAACTTATAGTATGGCTTATCGATATGTCAAAACCCGAGCAACTGTCTGCTCTCTAGGTGATTTAGTACTCTGGCTGCAAACTTCTGTCCCCTGCAATGAAGAAAGCTTTAGTTTAGAATTGCATCTTTTCTTGTCTCTTTCAGTGTGTTTCATTCACTCTCACCTCCAAAACAGAGGAAAAAGGAGAAATTTTATATGTGGGATAAGCTGATTTATCCCAAGGGAGAATAGAAAACAGCACTAGCTTTTTAAGCAACGCTGTGAGAGGAAAAGTTGTTCTTTTCTTGTATTTCTCATATTCAGTAAAAGGGAGTGACAAGCTTTCTTAGGTGTGAAGACCCACGTAAACACTAGCATAAGCTGGATAGACTGTCATTGTATAGAAATTCCGTGGCAAAATGGGTGTGCTTTGAATTTCATAGGCATCGCTTTGCTAAGTCATGCATTACTTTCCTGCTAACTAAACATCAAGCAGAAATGCTGGCGCTCAGCTTTTATTCTTTCCAAGCTTTATAGGCAAGCCTCGTTCCCTGAACTCGCAGTGTCCTGATCATCACTCCACTGATACCAACAGACGAACTACAGTGGCTGAAGTCGAGTTTGGCTGGGTACTTAGTCCTGCGCTGCGGAGCTCCCGACCCACAGCCCGGTTCTGTGAGCTCCTGCCCCCTCTAGTGTCACAACTCGGCTCCTCTTCCTCTAACGCCTCCAAGCAAGGTATGGCTAATGGAGCAGGACTTGGCATTTCATTAAACCCAAATTGTGCCCTTCAGAAGGTCACAGCTCCCAGTGATCCCTTAGTTTTCTCAGTTCTTGTGTGTAAGGGTAATATTCGGTTGTTACTGTCAAAGTTTACTCCTCTAATTACATACCATCAGCGCCAATTTTACCATCACCGTCCTTATCTCCAGCAGCCAGAAGAGCCTTCGTTTCTTTGTCTGATAGGTCTCTTCCTTCTGGGGTAAAGCCCTTCAGGACAAACCTACGGAGGAGGCACAGAAAAAAAAAAAAAAAAAAAAAAAAAAAAAGGTTTGTTTAGAGCTGTTCTTTTTGTTTGGTTGGTTTTGGATTTGGTTTGGTTTATTTCCGCAAAACAGTTGCATTTCATATTTATTTGTACCACTGATTTGAGACACAAGTTGGAATCCAGCGTAGTGCCTTTTGTTGCTGACCTCCTTTAACATTCATAAGCACTTTACTCTGAAACTGCATTTGGCTGAAGAACTATCCTTAAGATATTGACCATTCATGAGTTTCAAGGATCCTGTAATCCAAGTTACAGCCACAACACTCTAGATCATGTGCTCAGCAAACAACTGGCATAGCACACAAATACTGGTCAAGAGTTTGAGCTGTGTGTTACTACCTAGAGTCTTGTAAAAATAACCCACAGGAAATTAGACTCTTATGGCAGAGATATTTGATAAAGGATGTAACTTTACTTACTTCAATTCTTCCTCTTCAATGAAGCCACTCTGATCTTTATCAAGAATATGGAAAACCTTCTTCACATCTTCTGGGCTCTTCTTTTTCAATCCTACCATCTCGAAAAACTTTTTGTAGTTAAAAGATTCAGCCGCTATAAAAGAAATGAAAAACCAGAGAACTGCTTAGAAAAGTCACTGAAACACACACATAAACACATACCCGTGGTTTTCTTCCATGCCGCTGTTTTTCCTGTCCTGGGAGGAACAGTGGAGCGCAGCTGTGGTAGGAGCTGGGTGTACTCAGTGTAATCGCCCGTGCTTCACAGGTGCTAATGGAAGTAAACAAAGGGGCAGAGGGGCAATGTCTCTGTTTTGCAGATGGAGAGCTGAGTTACAGAAGGATGAGACTTGCCCAAGGTCACACTAAAGAAGACTGTGGTAGGTTTGGGAGTTTTGGGAGCTGAGGTCTAATGTGCTTGGTCTCATTTAGTGCCTTAAACCTTTTTTCTTTTTCTTTTTTTTTTTTTTTCGGCTAAGTTTTACATTAGAACAGGCATCTGAGAGCGGACTCTGACTATTAGATAACTGTCACTTTTTGACATTTCCACCCCTGGGAAAACAAAACAAAACAAAAACAAACAAAAAAACAAACAAAAAAACCCCAACCAAAACAAAAAATGCTCAAGCATTGGCGGGAAGTGTTTCAGGGCACTGAATTTTTGGGGGGGTGGGGTTTTTTTGTTATGTTTTGTTTTTTTTTTTTCCTGGAGACCTAGTAAAAAACAGTGTTGCATTTCAGCTGCTAAAGGAATGTGCAATCGTGATGTGTGAGCTCAGACACTGCAAGGGAGCGCTGCACGGCGCGCTGCCTGCAAGACCTTGTGAGGAGCTGTCTCCGGGGAGGAAAAAAAACCCAAACCACCCAGAGCCCTTGAAATCGGAGCCGAGTTTACCTGCTCCACCTCCCCTGTTCTTTAACCGCACCCGCTTTTGTCCCACCCAGGTAGCCTAACAAATGCGATGTGGATTGGAAATACCACAGTGACCTCCAAAATGTGCGGTGCACTTTCCTCCCCCCCCCCCCATGCATTCTTATTCCCGCCGCATTAAATCTTCCCATTACATAAAATTAAGGAGGCTCAGTCTTCCGTGATCTGCCTGAGTGAGATCTGTCATTAGTTGCTGCTAATTGCATCTGCTCCGGGACTTGGCGATGGCCGTAGAACAATGGAAGCTAATGAGTAAAACAGCTGCTGCATCCAGCAATGCAATTTGTCGCTCCCTCTGACTCTCCGGCTTCTGAGCGGAGCCGGGCTCAGCGGGTCCAGCGCTTCTGTCTGCTCGGGAAGGTCATCGCACAGAGCAGGACAGACACAGGCGGCTCCCCGGGATGGTGCGGTCAGCCAGGTAGTTTGGGGGAGGGGGGAATAACGTGCATTCCGGAGCACCATTTCTGGCTTTCTTTGGGAGCAACCTTAACTACCTGAATAATCCCTGTAAACACCGAGAGGGTTTGCTGTCAGTTTGGGGGGTGGCGATGAATGAGGGGGGTCGGGAACATCTGATAGCCAGAGGACTCTTGAGAGGGAAGTGTGGACCACTGCAGCCATTCGACCTGCAGGGAGCCCCTGCAGTCGAGCAGTGCACCCGCTTGCTCTACTGTTGCCTTCTGTTCATCCCGAAAAGCAAAGCCCACCCGGGGATTCTGCATAGGAAGTACAAGAGTGGTTTCTTATATCCTTGAAACGGGAAACGGCAGTTCTGTAACATCTGAAACTAAATTTCAGGAATGAGTGGGAAGCTGCTGACATCCACTGCTGACTTCTGTATCCCACACCAAGATGTAATGCGGCTTGGTTCGTCGAGGGGTTTGTTCCCTTTGAAAGTATCCTCTCGGTAGAAGCAAAGTCTGTCTTGCAGTTACTGCTTACTTTCCTTTAAAATAAATATTTCACATCTCTAATGTGCAGGACAACTTTGCTGAGGATGCAGCCTTGTACTTCATAAACCTGTCAGAGGCATTCATTGAACATCTGAAAACACATCCTCATTTGAAATTTTGTCTAGCTAGTTTCTCTAATCTTCCTATAGCTGAAATAAATGGACAGCTAGCCTAACCTGAAGAGATGAAAGGAGGAAAAGAGAGAAGGAAAAAAAAATAGAAAAAAGCACTCACCTGAAAAGGCTCCCACAGCCTTCTTGATATCCTCAGCGCTGAGCAAGTCAGTCATAGCCATCCTGCAACTGTTTGAACAGGAAAGCAAGTGCGAAAAGATTAAAAAGTGCTTTTCTCATCATTTCTGCTCATATGACCAAAGCTGCAGTGCTGTGTGGGGATGGCACACCGGGAAAGGCTGGACCCGTGCCAGCTCTATAGCTCTGCGTGGATAAGTGCTGTGGGCTGTCGCTCTCCAGTTTGCAGAGCACCAAGTAGTTCACAGACGCGAGGGTTCAGCTAAAGAGAGGGCATGGGGATGCCTTTGTGGGGACTGGGGTGGGGGAGGACGTGGGTGGGGGTCGCCCCCTGGGAGACTGGAGCCTAAGCCTTACTGGAGCAGTGCCAGAGTCTGCTGTGATACCAGCTGGAGAAAGAGTTTTGCCAAGGTCAAGTCCTCGGGTGCAGTGGACAAACTAGTGGTGCAGAGCAGAGCCTCTTCCTTCAGTAAGTCAGGCTGAGCTTTACCAGTTATATTCGGTGATGAGTAAGGAACTGCAGCATATGCCAAGCTTCAAGCTGCTCTTGAGGTCGGGAAGTAAATGCAATATAGCTTTTGAACATTTGCCTTATCGTTCCACCACTTTAAACATCTCCCCCTTCCCCCTCCCCTTCACACACATATTCCTTTTAGACCTTTTTTCTTTCGGGCCAGTCCATATTAAGCATCATCCTCACTGAATTAATTATCACATCCCAGCGAATCCTACAGATCCCGTTTGTAATGCACAATATGCTGCAGAATCTTCCACGATAGGGTATGGCAAAACGAGATGTGAGGTGACAACACACTCGTGAGGAGCTCCTGTGCTGTAGTGGGTTTCTCAGGCAGGACCGGGCACTTCCCATTAGCGTCAAAAAAAAGAGAAAGCATTTAGGATTTGTAATGTGTTTTCTAGGGTTTTTTTTTTTTTTCCTCCAAGAATCTGTGCCCATTTTTCACATAAAATATAGCAAGTAGTCCAACTTGCTCTCAGAGTTTGGGCAGGAGCCATTAGGCTGAGGTAGCCAATGTTAGGGCCCAGTAGTAGGGCAGATCTCTGCAGGAGTATTGGCATCTCTGCTCCAGGAGAGACGGGGGAGGACAGAGCGGTGGCAGCGAGATCCCCGGGTGCGATCGACGGGTACGGCCCGGTCCTGCTGCCACGATCACACCTCTCCTCTGAATGGGGCCGCCGGAGAGCAGCCTCGAAAAGGGGGTGGCTGGTGCAGAACCTCGGGTTGCGCTGTCAATAATTGCTC
>VWZN01002329.1:470461-480730 GCA_013396955.1 Regulus satrapa | reverse complement strand
TCCTTTCCTTTCCTTTCCTTTCCTTTCCTTTCCTTTCCTTTCCTTTTTTCTTTTCCCACCGTCCAAGTTCAGCTATAATGGATAAGTCATTACCATGACACTGAACGCAGAAGGATGGAGGAGGAGGTGGCATTGGGGTGTCGTGGTCCCCCTCCTTCCTACTTTTTTCTCTTCTTTTTCTTTCCTAAAGGTCGTCTCTTCAGTGTGGAAGGGACTGTCGTTTTTCTCTCGTTGGAACTTTCCTTTTTCCCTGTATTTCCCGAGATGCAAGAGATGCTTAGTTTTCTCCAAGGACAAACAAGGAGATGGGTGGTGGAGCCAAGTCCCTCTCCCTAGGCTGAACGCATCCTTCCCTGCTCTACAGGGACAGAGCAGCTGAGCACTGGGATGCTGAACCCAGATAAACAGCAGCCCCGGAGAAGAGCTCTGCGCACCTTCCCGCATGGGTCGTTCTCACTCGGCGGCCCCGTTGTTTTGGAGCTGGGAGGTGCGAGGGTGCTGTAAAAGACAGCACTCGGGATACTTGGGGTCCCTTGCTGTAGCAAAGCTCGGGGTTGGAACCCTTTTGTTAGTCCATTTTAAACGTAGGATAAGTGCAGATCCACAATACGCAGCTATTTGCCAGAGACCAATGTGCCATATCTTATGAAACAGAAGTCCCTTTACCTTTCCTTAACTGAGGCAAGAGACCATAGACAATCTCTTCTTGCTCCCAGTGCAGACGCCGCCGGCCCACCATCGCCCTCTGCTTTCCCTGCCTTGCTGAGAGCAGCATCGGTGCTGTCTGAGGATGAGCCGGGCCTCAGTCTGCGCAGGTTTTCCCCCCCTTTCTTACGAATCTTTTGCAAACCCTTTGTTGGGCCACACGGCTTCCTTTCAGGTCCCTGCCCACCCTCCGGGGGAGATGCTGTGCTGGCGGCGGTTTCGGCGCTAGCCCCGCCGCGCTGACGAGGCAGAGCACATTTGGAAGGCTGCCCTCGGGGGTAACTCGAGCCGGTGGCTGGCAGGGGCGGTGCGCAGCGCTGCCCGCTGTGCTGGCAGACGCCGATCAGGTTAACTAGCCTCATGCCAAGCAAAGCGGCCAGAGGCGCATTCCCGCGTCTGTGTCCTGGGGACCGGAGCCCGGCGGCTCCCTCCGCATCCCTGACGATGCGCGAACTGCCCCGCTTTCCCTCCGTCATCGGATCTGTCAGCCCTCTACGGCCTAATCATGCTGTGGAGGCGAAAAGTGAGAGGTGTGAGAAAAATGAGGCTTCAGATCAGGTGGAGCCATCTGTGGAGCGTAAATAACGTTTCCCCCAGCTCAGAAGCCGTGTGTACCCTCCGCAGCCAGAAAGGTGAAAGCAGCGACACAGCGTTTGCGAAGCGGACAGCTGGGATCTGACAAGGAGGAGCGGCTGAGGCCCACCTCCGGCCTCAGCAGCCTTTCTCTTTAAGGACAGCTAGCAAATTTCCAGAAGCTTTTAACCGTCAACCTGTAGTCAAAACTGTAATTCTAATAAAAAAGGCGTTTCACGAATTGACAGTTTCTCACTCGACCCTTCATCTTTTTCTCATCATCCCCGCGAGATGAATGACGCGTTTTCCTTTACCTCTGAGATTTTGCCAATTTTCCTGCCTGAACTATTTGCTAAATCCACATTGTGGATTTCCAAGTTGTCTGCACCAAAACTTTTGTGTAGATCAACTCCCCCTTCCACCAGCGCCACGATGATGATATTGTTACTAAGTAAACGACCAAATAAATTAAGTAGAAATCAGCCCACCCGTGTCAAAACCAAACAATTCAGGGAGAATTTCCGGAACAGCACAAAGCCCTCACACCAACAATTGAAGCAGAAAGACGGCGGTCCTTTGCAGAAAGGGTGACACATTTCCTTTAGCTTCCTAGTCACCACACCAAGGAGAGCAACTTCATCGCGTCGCTTACAATCATCTATGCAGAAAGAGAGATGCCATTTCTAGACGTGTTCTGGATATTGTGGGGTTTTTTTGTCTTCGGCTCAGAGCTGGCTGTTTCAGTAAAATCTCTTCGCACGCCCTTGCACGCGTTCTCGTTCACTTTCTTCCCTCCCTTTCCCAATTTTGTCGTTTCCACCTTCTCCCCTGCTTTTCTCCTCATTCCCCCTCAATGAGTTCACCTATTTACTCCTTTTAATGATCTATTCTTCTCATTTGGAGTCTTCTCTGCGGGAAGCCATTCGTCAGTGTTTTAGAGATTTGCATCTCTTTGTTTCGGGGCTTTTGTTTATGATGAGGCCGGAGTGATGGAAGATACCCTTAATCTGCGAAGGTCCTGCTTCTTGCCCGGAGCTGGTGAATCCACGTTTGCTGTGGAAATTTGAGCATTTTCTTGCTACTTACCTCTTGGATCTCTCGTAAGCACGCTTGAAAAGGTGTTAGATAGGGAGGTGGTCATCAAGAGGTGGATCTCGGGGTAGGAACCCCATTTATATAATCTCTCTCTCTATCTCTTTCTATTTTCGGCAGGTGATACCCACTCCTCACTGGTATCAGATATTCAGGGGTTTTGTTGGTGGTGTCACATTTATCTTTCCCTTAACTAATCGAGGAACGAACGCTATTAATAATTCTTGGCGCTTACCTTCCCCTGGCTGTGAAAACCCATTACACTGGCAAACTGATGGCCCGTATGAAACTTGAATGTTAAGGGGAGAGGCAAGCAGTACAAGTGAGCTGTTAAGGGACAAACAGGCAAATAACAACGATAAAAATGCCATTGAGACCTACTTCCCATTGTGTAATCCATCTAGCAACGCTTTTCCTGATATTTAATGTTTTTCTGGCAAGGGAAAACGTTTGGCAAAGGATCATGAATCATCCATCAGACCAAGGTGGCATCGGGGAGATCACGATGCGTTAGGAAGTTCAGTTCCAGAGACTGGACTCTGCTCACGAAGGGAATAAGAAGATGTAACCCCCTCATCGGTGTGGGGAAAAGCAAAGATAGGCTCCAGAGATCAGTCTTTCTTTAGCCTTGACAGATACTACTTGAAACGAAATAGAACAGCTTTAAACTGCCTCCTGCACCTGAAGCTGCAACATCCAGCTTTACCTCTTGGCCTTGAAGGAAGTCAGATTTTTTTTTTTTTTCCCACCCTGCAGGCAACAGCAAACTCAATTGTGTAACTCTGATGGCTCATACCTATAGGGACATGCAAAATCTGCATTCAGGGCCACACTGGGCAAGGCGCTGTAGAAGTCTGAAAGATTTGCTACCTGAGCTTTCTTGGGAGAGACAAGGAATTGTAAATGAATAGATCCTATATATACAGCCATAACACATTGACTGTAACCTTTTCAGCATATAAATTTTCTTAGTTGCTTATTTCAGGGAAAGACACCTTTGAAGACATTTCTATTTTTACTCTGTCAAACAATAACAACAACAATAAAAGTGCCTTGAAGTGTGTTTGCCATGCTGTGATCCATTTGGGGACATGTTTCTTGATATTTAATGATTTTGGAAAGGGAAAACATTTTATAAAGGATTATGCACTGCATTTATCTGTAGAACATTTATGAATTAAAAAAAGAGGATTTTTCTGTTTCAGCACTCAAACCCAACATGTCTTAGGTTTAAAAGCAACCAAGGTTTTGTGATACAATGGAAATTATCTTTTGGGAAAGCCAGGTGCTGAAAAAGTGAACTCTGATTTTTCTAGCTTGATTAATTGATTCTAGAAGTGAGGAAAGATAATTGAGGTATGTAGGGGATAGGAATATTTTAAAATATTTTTCTACTGCCCGTATAATTTAGGTGCTGAGTTCTGTGATAAATTGGAAGTACTCCAGCAGCTTTAGATAATTTCTAAAGAGGCAGCTTTATTGAATCAAACATGACAAAGGTTAATTCAATCATTTGTGTTCTCTCTCTTATTTTTTTCTATTACACTTCCTGTAGTGTTTTTTGAATTTTCAGTATGCTGCAGCAGTATAGGAAGTAACACCACTTTTCAGCAGTATGCTTAATTTCTCACAAACATTGTGTCCATACCCTAGCTCAGAGCAGGTGATAATTACTGTGTGAGGTAGCTGGCTCTTGTGGGTGCAGATGTTTCAACCAAATGGTGTGTTGCCTTTGGAACAGTATAAGTCATTGTACACTGTTTGCTAAATTCAGTCATGTGGTGTTTGCATTACACTTGCCCATATTATAAACCCTTGGCGTAGTACCAAGATTAGATTCTGGTTTAGACATACCAGTATCTCAGGGTTGTTAGCTGCATGCTTCATTTCCATTTGGTAGCTGGCGGAACAACTTTTCTCTTTCACCTTCCTTTGGCAGCTTAGAGAGGATAAGGATTGTAGGACAGGACTGTCTTTTTGGCTAATGGACTGTGACTTCCATTTCTGTCTATTCCACTGGAATGACTGTATTTGTCCACTGGTGAAAGGAGAGCAAGTGCAGGGCCAGTCATTGAGATTCCTCTGTGTAATTCAGCCTTGTGAAAGCAATCCTGATTAGTGGAAATCCTTTCTTATCCTTTCAGCTAGTTCCTACTAAGGCTTATTTACAAAGAGAGAAGCAGATTTATGACCATATTGGGCATATAGTGAGGTCTTTGTTGCATGTCAAGTATTTAATTATTTAAAGGGCTTTTTTATTTATTATTTATTTTTTATTTTTTTAAAAGAAGAATGCAGTCAAAACATGACACATCTAGGTTATTTGTACAAATCTTCCTGGAGCTGGAAGGTGTGGGGAGTTGTGGCAATAGGCTCACTGAGATTCTGAGATTTCACCTAGATGAAATGATGGAATTTAGTGTTCCTGTACTTGTCAGTTTTGGTAATGTGGCTGCATATTTACTATCATCTCCATCAGGTTCATTCACAAAAAGATTAGGGCTGGGTTTCTCCTTTAGAATACATGTACAGTGTGGAGTTGGGGATGCTCATCCATTATAATTTCTTTTTCTCTTTCCCACCACACATAAATAACTGTAATCAGAATAATAAGGTGCTCCAGGTCCCTATCAACCAATGTATCCAAAATTGGGATGGCATCATCACAGCACTAGCATAGCAGCTTAAAACAGAAAGCTTGCCCTGCTGTTCCTTTGTCTGCTGTGTGTTGTGACAAGCATCTTCAGTCTTCTAGGATACCAGCCAGCCATCTTTTGCTCCCCATAGATTTTCCTGATTTGTTAAAGATGCAATAGAATCACAGGATCATTAAAGTTGGAAAAGACCTCCAGGATCATCAAGTCCAAGCTTTCACAGAACATTACCAGCTCTAAGTGCTGTATCCAGTTGTTTCCTGAACACTTCCTGGGATGGTTTATCCCTCACTTTCCTGAGCAGTCCATTCCAATGCTTAACCACCCTCTCAGGGAAGAAATTCTTCCAGATCACCAACCTGAACCTTTAATCTGCCAAGGATGTTGGGATGATGAGCACTTATATGCGTTAGAGAGGAAAATGGACAAATTAATGGAAGACAGAAAGTTATCTGAAAGTTATCAAACTCCTACAGGTCACATCAGTTTGTCTCAATGAAGTTCCTGAGCCAAAGTGGCTGTGATTTGGGGTAGGATTGGGAGAAGGTGTCATAATCCGATTTGCTTTGCGATTACATTCCTCCAAACACTTTTATCTCTGTCCACTGTCACTGTTTGCACTACTGAAAATATCATTTGTTTTGCATATATTAATTATAATTTCCTTGGCAATGGCCTGTTCTTGCTTTGCCTGAGGGAAGTCTGTATTCCTAGGATCAAAGCTCAGTGGTTCCATTTTTACTGATTTTTCCATTCCTCTGATAATTTTCTCAAAAGCTGAAGATAGCAAATAGCTCCAAGAGATACCCCAGAGGTAAGAAATAGGTCACTAGTAGTCCAAGCTAACAGTGGGCTTTTGGGACTCCGCAGCTTGTATTGCAAATGGTGTTGAAAAGAAAGTGAAATGTCTCACCCGAAGGGGATAATACAAATAAAAAACAGAGATAGGTGTAAACCCCTGGTGAGAGTTAGGCTCAAATTACCAAACATGAAAAAAAGCAAGTGCTGAAAGAGTAGGTCTGTGTATCATAACACCTCCTAGCAACTTCAAATGGATATTTACAGCAGGAAAAAAAGCTGTTAGTCCCAGTGGGAAACCCTGACCCCAAGGTTAAGAGAATGGAAACAGTTGGTATTCTTTACAACAGACACTTGTGGCTATCAGACATTTGTCATAATTGACACTCTGGTGGTGTTCACACTGGGATGGATAAGCCCCATGTAATTATTACCACAGGGGTTATATTCCAGAAAAACCAGCACAGCAGAAAGATGGTTTCATTACTTATTCCTATTTATACTAGACTGCTGGTAGGAGAACAGTCAAAGTATTTAGATCAGGGTAAACAGCTTTTGGGGAAATTGGACTTCAGTTTTAGCAGCTGGAATCCTATGGTAACCAAAATTTTGATAGTTATTCTGTAATTAATCCGTTGGAGTTTCTTATGCTTTTTTTTCTTCTTCTTTTTTTTTTTTTCTTGTATTTTTTCCCTTTAAAAAAAATTAATGATTTTATAACTAATTTCAGAGATCTTAATGCCCAGTGCGATGGATTTAAAAGTCAAAAGTTTGTAAAGGAGTCATATCTTTTTGGGTTAACAGCAAGTGGGAAGAATTTTATAGCTGTGATACTCAAATGGCAAGTGGGGCTTTGCTGCCAACATCCCAAGGGGATACTGCTAGATAAGGAAGTCTATAACTATTAGCAGAACAGGAGCATTGTTGTGTCAGCTGTTTATTTATTGTCAATATTTCATTAGAAAACAGTTTTTCCATTTACGCCATTGGCAAATGAGATATCTTCTCACATTTAAGTAATGATTTGAATCCAGCTAAGGAAAATAACAGTAAATAAAAGTCTTTATTCTGTAGTGCTGTTTCAGTCACCCTGATGAAATGAGTTGAACAGCTTCATTCCTGTTGTTACTAAACAAATACACGCAAAATTATCTTATTTGCATTAAAATAATATCTCCCTGTTGTTCACAGCTTGAATCTGACCCAAACTCTGAATTCCCCTGCACTTTCACTTCTCTGTATCTTTGGGTTGCCTAAATAGAAGACCACAGAAAGGAAATCTCTGGTCTTGCTACCTGTTCTAAACTTAGGAGGATGGAGAGACATTCAAGTGTTAGCTTGTCCAGCAGCATTCACCTGGGATCCCCTCAGGTAAATGTCAAGTTGAAAATTTTAGTTTGTCTTTTGTAACATCCTTATCCTCTGTGTTCAGGAGAAAAAAGTATTAAAGAAAGACTCACAGGCATATTCCTAAAAGAAGTATGTTTTCCCTGCTATTTCCACTGTATCTCAACTTCTTCTTACAATTTCCTTTTAGATATTCCTTCTGATAATCATTATGTTGTTAATAATTCTATATATGGGGATTTCTTTATTTTCCTATGAAAGTGAAAAAGTTTATTCCTGCTATTTAAAAAAAAAATTGCAAAAAAGAAATAGATTTATCAGACTAACCATTTTTATAGAAACTTACATTATGTTTTTTATATTTTGCACATCTGAGTTGATCCTCATTATGGGCATACTTTTTTTGCTTGATTCTTTGTGTTGTTTCTCCTTCCCCAAAAGGTTAATGGTGGCAATCCCTTGCAGAAATCACCCTACTGCAGGGCCTTTTTGAATTCCTGCTTTCAAAACTTTTGTATATTTTCCTTGTATAGGTAAAAAAAAAGTGTTGTAATCCAGAAGTAGAGCATCAATGCATTTGATGCGTCAGCACTTTAGGCTCAGGCTTTAGTGTTTTGATGGCTGCTTGTAAGAGGCAATAACCTCCCAAGCCTTTTGAGTTTTGATCTCACTGCGACACAGAAACTGCTGTCTTGAAGAAGAATGAGGTATTTCAGAAAATTGATCATTAATAACTTGCTTGTGGATGATGTAGAGACTCACAAGATGCAAGTGATCTTCTGGTTGGCAGCTGTGGGAACCCCAGCCCTTTCAGGGTTGGGTGTCCTTGGGCACTCCCCCACCAGGAGTCCCAATTATCTCAATCCTTTTTTAGCAAGAAGACTCCAAAACTCACAAGGTGTTTGTTTCTTGTGTTTATTATCAAGAAAATCTGGCAGGTTAGACTCTCAGCACAGGTTCATTCACCTTCAAAATCCTTCAAAATGGCCCCAAATCATGCATTTCCATTATCTTTATACTCAGCTTTATTCAATTAACAATAAAAACGTAAATTATTTTTATTATCTTCACCAATTAATATTTTATGCCCATCTGTGTAACTAAAACTGTGACTAACTCTTAACCAATCACCTCTAGTGCTACCAAAACTGCAAAGTCATGGAGAAGAGAAGGAAAAAGAAGAACTAAGAGCCACACCCTTTTTCCTCCCTTTTGACTCAATTTATAAAATTCCCTAAAATCTATATTTCTCACCCCTGTGATAACTACAATAATTTCCTACTAACTACCCTACTCTATTATAAATCTTAGTCTATAAAGGAATATTTGGAAACTTTCCCATAAGTGAACATCCAAGTTAGTGGTTTTCTGGATGTCTGGACAAACAGGGGAATATCTCTCTGATTCTGGTCTCCAACAGGCAGCATTTTGCCTCTGAAATGTATGATCTCAGTTATTTTTCTGTGCTTCTGCTGACAATTCTGCTCTGTAATTTGTGAAGGAAAAAGCAAATATCAGGGCGTACTAAAAACCTTGTTAATCTCTGAGGTAGCATACTTCCATGTCTTCTGTTACTGTTGCCTGGCTGCCTAGGGACTTATTTTCCCAACATTTTCTTCTGTTAAAGGCCAGACAACTGAAACACCAACACATCAGCCGTTTACATGAGACCACACAGTAGAGTGGCACCATAAATTGCATGTTACATCCTGTCATGGGGTGGTATCTTCCAAAACGGACCATCCTTTTCTGTCTTGCTGTGCTAGGTCTTGATGGTGAGAAATATAGCTTGTGACACTATAGTTTCACTTGGGTGGAACAAAGAGAGCATTCCTTTTACATAGAGGATTTGTGTGTTACTTGACCTCTCCTTTACAACCGTATTCACCCTGTTTATTGCACAGAATTTTGTTTTCAGTTGGGCTTCTTTTACCATTTCTTAATAGGGCTAGATTTGTTCCAATTATTCATATTATTAATAAGCCTATATTCATGAGCACATTGTAAAAATGCTTAAAGCTGTGCTCACAAGAGACAGGGGGAGGAGTGGGGCTCTTCTCCAGGAGAGGGAAAGTTTGCTAATGCCCCGTGAGGGAATGACAGATGATTTCTCTCTCAGGTTATCCATGCTCTAAATCCTCACCACCGTTTTTTCTCCAGCAATGAGGAGACAGATGCTACTGTAACAGCACAGAACTTGTGCAAATCCCTCACAAAGACCTTTATTACTGCTATGAGTAAAACCAAGTGATTTGCTTAACCTTTCATCCTATTTTTAGCTTAGCTTATGTTTCTGAAGGATGGATTTGATTGCCTTTCATGGTTTTGGCTAGTTTTCTGTTGATTTTTTTTTTCCTTTTCTTTTAGTGTGATATGGGAGGATGAAGGTGTGAGAAAGTGTCTATTTCTCTGAGCTGTTGTGTTGGTATTTGTTAACCTGACGTTTTATGTGATGTGCCCAATTCCCTTTCTAGAAGTTTCTAGTAGCCTGGGAATAAAGACAGCAGAAATCACACTTGTCACACACAACTTCTCTCCTGAAAAAACTCCAAAACTGGTGGAAAGGGTAGACAAATGATTTTGTGAACAAATCTTTGATTTGGCCTCAGAGTAAACGCTATGAAGTCTTGGAAGAGGACGTTTGTTTTATTTCACCAGTTTAATGTAACCTGGTTTGAAAGAATTGCTTTTACATCCAGAGAACTGCAGTTCCAACGCAGTTGTTTTTTGAGGGTCTGAGCCAACTTCCACAGTTGTCATTGAGATTCTTGTGGTGTTTTTAATGGTGATTTTACCATGGTCCTCTTCTAGAGCTTTTCTCTGGAGCTGCAATGTGATGGGGATCAATTAGTACCACTGAATAATTACTTTGTAGTGAGAAGGCCAATTGGTTAGGAGTTTCATTGACACCGTAAATCCGTGTGGGTGTTGAACTCTTGTTAGATATCAATGACTGCTAAAAACTACTGATATTTTAGATTGTAATCTAAAGGCAGAAAAACCAGGTAAAAGATTTGTCTCTTAAGCTGTTTCTTAAGCATCCATATTTTATGCTTTTTTTTTTTTTTTTTTTAAATAAGAGAAAATCCTGACCGTTTTT
>VWZN01002329.1:459596-470449 GCA_013396955.1 Regulus satrapa | reverse complement strand
AGTACATACTGGACTGTTGTATCATGTTCTGTTTTGTGGTTTTGAGGGGTATCTTTTGTAGTTGTGCTGTTTGTTTTGGTTTTGTTTGTGCGTGTGTGCATGTAAGGATACATAATTGTCCATCTTCTGACATAGAAGAACCCCAGAAGTCCACAGTTCTGGAATGAGGAGTTATCATATATTTTCACCAAAACTAACCAAGTATTAACATACAAAGTTTTAATACACTGTGTATTTTATTACTCACTAAGACAGGGAGGAATACCTGTTCTGATAAGTACTTACGAGTGAGAGAAGCAAACGAGGGAATGATTGATTGTGTGAGGATGAAGGCTGGGGAACAGATACGTACATGCTGTGAGAGAAAGATGTAGATAAATACCTTTTCACCATGGGTGTCATCTGGAACAGATGCCTCAAGCATGCATGCAGCCTTAACCTAAGTGTGTGTGTGTATATACATTCCTCCTTCCTACATAATCTACACTTGCAGAGAAAAGTATGAATTTATGTGAAAAAAGCAAGTACATACCTGATGTAGAGCTAAAAGAAATGTTGTTTCAATAGCTGAGTTCCTGCTCTTATAAAATCAGGGAAATTGTGGTAATCTTGAAAAGAATTTGGAAGCTTTGAGAAACCTGTAGAGAAAAACATAGTTCTCCTACATATTGGTAAGTGGAACATTTGGAACTTTCTGCTCCCCTACCAGAAGTGCATCTGATACACTGTACAGGGATTTCAAAGTTTAATTTAGCTTAACTCTTGGCTGCAAACAACTGCTGATAAATTTAGTTGGGGGATTAGGGAAGACTATTCCTCCTTAAAAGGAGCCTGAAGATGAGACAGCAAAACAAAAACATCTGCTAGACTCTCCCTTAGAATGGTAGCACACCATAGAGTCATATTTTAGAGAGAGAAATAGGTTGGTTTTGGGCAAGAAGTGATTTTTGTAGATATAGACACTTGGAGAAAGAAAGAAAAATGTGTGTTTAAGGGAATTGTTTCCTTTGCAAAGTGAAGGAGGGGGTATCTTGATTGGAATCAGTCATATAGCAAACACCTTCTCCTGTGGCTCTACATAGTTTGCTAACCCTTGAAAATAACTATTGTTACCTTTTTTTCCCCATTAAGTTTTTTGTTTGTTTGTTTGTTTGTTTTTTAATCTAGATTGTCATGTTTGTATAGTCTTCAGATTTCTTTGGCAGCATTAATTCAAGTGTACATTCTTAAGCAAGGCTACTACATCTTCTTAAATTTCTCTGTGGTTAGTAAAGTAATATTAAACAGTATTTCATATGTCCAGTCAAAAAGGAGACTCAGACCAAATCAGTACAAGAAAACTCAGTCAGGTATTTATTTGGAGAATAGATTTATTGGAAATTACTAGAAGTTTCTCTTCATAGATGCTTCTTTTGCTCTTGTTTTATATTGAATCAAATTTTCAACCATAACTGGAGTCTTTTATAAGTATTGTACTTAGATGTCTCATAGCAAGAAACAATTATTTTGCCAAAGGCACTGTGAACTTGCACAGTCTTCTTTATCCTTAACTCTTAGACTATGAATAGTCCCTCTGAAGCCAGATTTGGAGCTTAAATGAGAATGAAGTAACTATTTAATGCCTTTTCTTCCTGCTTTCTGCTATCCCACAGTTACATTTTTAGTTTTTCTATTGCCCAAGGGCCCCAGACAATTTACGTGAGAAAAGGTTAAAAGAAAAAAGTACTTGAATAATTATTATTCCAACTAAGAGGGAGTAATCATTTGATAACATTTCAATCTGCTTAAAAAGAAATGTCCTTTCATAGAGTGTTTAATTATCTTGTGGGTTTAGCAGCTGGATGGCTATTATTTCAGCAAAGAGTTTGTTGAGATTTGCAGAAGGATTATATGTAAAAGCAGAGTGTCTGTTGTTAGCCTAGCTAAATCTGATAAACTTTGAAAGCATAAGACAGTCATCTGTAAGGATGTGAACTATATTGCCAAGTCAAGCAAGGGTGTTTGGTTTTAAATATTTTTTTTTGTGTGTGTGTGTTTTGCAACAACAATTGAAAAGAAAGTGTTCAGATTAGAAATACAGGTCTGCTCAGATGAATCAGAATATGGATTCAAGGGTGAGAGAAACTAACAATTTTTCTAGTATAAAAATTTCTGTTATGTTCATAAACCCTTTGTGTATTTACATGAAGATGTAGGTGGACTGGTAAGCCCCATGTCTTGCATTCAAAATATGTGAACAGTAACTTTTCTGCAACTGAGAGCAAAATGTCACTGACTTTTCAAGTTATATGTCTAAAACACCAGTTGGAGTTATGTAGTTATGTGGTGAAAGTGTTATTTTCTGTGATTCTTGTTCTCTGAATCAGGTCTATTTATAAAACTCTACAGCCTTTCTGACTGCTCACTAGTTAACAGTCTAAGGAGTCCAATTTCGACTTGTGTTAATGTTTCTTCATCCTTTGTTTCACTCTGTCAGCATGCCAGGCATGGTGAATGTTGTAACTGTTTTATTTCTTATACTTAGACTCCTGATGTCTAAAGGCCACAGCATTAGCAAAAATAGAGACTGAGGGTAATGGTAGACAAACTACTAAGGCAAAAGAAAACCCAAATAAATATATTAATTGCTGATAAAATTTGTGCAGGTCTGGTGCTTTTGTGATGCATAATTTTAGTCTCTCTATCCATTTTCATGGCAGACACATTTCCCTCCTCCCCCCCTTCAGAGCACTGAATACTTGATGTGTCAGGCAACATTTGAGGAAGGCTGCTCAAAGGTACTTTACACATCACGCTCTCTTGATTATTTTACAAGTATCATTAACACAGACCAGGTTTTCCCTGGGATTACCAGGTCGGTTTATAGGTTTCTTGGTCATTCCAAAGCTTCCCCACACACTTGATAGACTTGATTACAAGAGAGCTGACAAAGCAGGAGCAGGCCCAAAGCCAAATAATTAGCTGCTATTTAGGGGACGTGCCTTGAGGAATTATTTTTCAGCTCAGGCTAGAAGAACAAAGGTTGGGATCAATAAAGGAAATAAATGGTTATGTGATGAGAAAAGTAGGTTGAGGAGGAAGATGGGCTTTGAGAGGGATGAGTGTCACCAGGGGAAAATGGTGAGGCGGGAAATGTTGGTGATCAAAGAGAAAAGAATTTGCAGATGAGTGAGATAGGAAGTATAAGCAAGGCATGGAGATCAGTTGATTTCTTCTTTCTGTCAATCCAATCTGAGAATATGCATCAATACATTTTACTATGATGTTATTAAAGGTAATGATTTTAGAAGTGTTGATTTTAGGAGAACTTGGGTTTCATCTCATTCCTTTTATTTTTAATACAAGAAATGCAATTTTATAGAACTGTATCATAGACTGTCTGAAGTGTTTATGGTTGCCAAATGCCTGTGAGATTTTAATTTAGGTCAAGCAGATTGTCTTGGCTGACCAGTAACTCTGATGGAGATTTCAGTTGCCTGAAGATAGTATCTGGTACCTGAACATAGAATAAGCAAGGTTAAACGGGGCCACCAGATGTCATATATGCAATGAACAGCTCAAAGATGACCTAATATAAAGGATAGGTTAAACTTGTCTAGTCAAAGTTTGCACTTTTCCCATGATAGAGATCCCACAGTTTTTCTGTGGGAAAGGCCCTTGTTCCACTGTTAGGTTGAATTACTTTTTCTTATCTCCACTGAGATTTTTTTCACTTGTGCAGCTCTGTCTCATGTCCTTTCATTGTCCACCTAGGAGAAGAGTCTAGCAGTGTCGGCTTTTTAATCTCACTTTGTTTAGTTGGAGCAACAATTATATTTCCCTCCCCATCTTTTCCTTTTTAAGCTGAACAAAGTCATCCACTTCAGCTTTTTCTTGAATATTGTGTGGTCTAGCCTTATTTGCCCTGTCACTATTTGTCTTGTTTTTGAGGGTCCAAAGTGATACTTTGAGTGATAGTATTCCAGACAGTTTTTCACTATTTCAGATACAGCCTGATAAGCATTTACTAGATAAGGAAAATAATTACTCCTGACCTACTGGCTACTGTTTCATTACTGCAAAAAAAAAAATCCCCAACAAACCGAAGTGGAAGCATAGACAGAGAAATAAAGGCTATAAACAATGAAGATCTATAAAAGAAGAGGAAAAAGTGAGGATTTGAGCAAAGCTTGGTCAGCAAAATTGTAAATGTTGTGGATCTGAGACTGTAGTTGTGCTAGGCAGCCATGCTGTCAGAGAGTGGAAAAAAGGCTCTGATCTATTACTTTTTATGATGCAGAGGTCTTGGCAAGGAATATTACTACCTCAGGGCATCTACAGACTTTCAGGTACCAACAGAGTATATTCCAGGCAGTTCCCCAGAGGGTAGGGTCAAGATTCATCAGTTTCCCCTTCCTATCTCCTAATATAAATCATATTGGCATACCTAAGAAATATAATTTATAGCCAACCTTCTGGTGGTCAGTTTCACAGCTCATAAATTAGATAGCCAGACACATGTGGGTGAAGTTTGGAAATGCACTGCGTTTCTTCAGAGAAAGGATAGGTTCTTGCAAATTCTTCCTTACATTTGATTGTTTCCACAGATCCTATTTTTACTTTTGATGTTACTCTTTTTGTCAGTTGTGCATTGTCCCTATTTTTTCTCTCAATCTGTTCTTTTTCATCAGTGGAGTATGTTAGTGTTGTAGTAGATCAGTGTATGAAGTTCCCTGATTTTTATGTGTAATCATTTGTTTATCTGATTTCCCAGATATCGAATAAAGGACTATGTTCCTCTTCCCAGCCTTCCCTTCCTTGTTCTCCCTACAGAGGCACACATTTCACAATGAGATGAACTGCAGAGAAAGTTCAGAAAAAGTTCTCTGGATGTCAAAGATCATGATGCTCTCTTGCAGATGAACAGCAGAAGGAGATGTCCCAGCTCTTCTCAAATTCTAAAGAAAGATTTAAATTAGTCTCAGATGGGTCTGTGTATTATCATAGCACTCACTGTACAGCAGGACCTGAGATTTTTTTTTTTTTAAGTCTGGGTTTGTGCTTGATACTGCTGGTCAAAATAATTATCAGAGACAAAGCATTAGGATGATGCTGTAGCATCCGAAGGAATCTTTAGGCAGTGCAGATTATTTTGTTCTGACATAAAGTGTTTACAGTAGAAGAAGTTATTGATATAGTTCTGTTATCAAAGTTCTTTTTTTTCCCCCTTTTTTTTTCTTGTTTTTTTCTTTTTATCCTGCAGTCCCCTCACTGTCTGTTTTTGATGCAGTCAAGAGAAAGTAGATTGGAGTGGAGAGAATACAGTGGTGTGGGGTGTTCTTCTGGCAATATCAGCACCAAGGAAGAAGTAAGTGGTATTGAAAATGGATCTAATTCAATACTGTGGAAAGTGATAGTTCCACTAAAAAGCACTGGAAGCAACGAGGGGAGTATGTTTTTTTCTGGTTATGTAATGGAAATACGTCCAGTTCAACCCCCTACTGGGTACATCAGCCCACGTTTTGAAGGTTACTTGATGGTTCTCATTTTAGTACAATGTATTACAGTGCAGAGATGTTAACCAAGGTGGGAAGAAAGAGAAAACAGATTGTTTTTCAAATCCTTGATAATAATATTGCAGAAACCATTTTTTATTCTATCTCATCAGGGTAGTATTAAAAGACCCTTGTGGCGAACAGCCTGATTTAGTTTTAGAGCAGCCAGACAGAATCTAATACAGGAAAGAAAAAGGGAAAAATATGTGTCTTAAGTTGACTGAGTCTTTGCAATTGCTGGCAAATCCACTGGATGGATCTTCTGACAAACTGGACAGGGTGAGCTGGAGATAGATCCCTAGTAAATCTAAGAGCCAAAAATTGGCTTAACATCTTGGACAAGTTTGGAAGCTTGTTTCTTGTTTCTTGTTTGGCTCATTTCCTTGTCCCATCCCCCCTTTCTCTGCAGCAAAAGCAGTGTTGAAGGGTGTGCACTCCGTCTGGCAGGCTGTTGGAGGAGTCTCTGGCCTCAAATTACACAGCATGAGAACTCTGCACAAAATTAGCAGCAGAGTTCTGTGTATTAGGTGCCAGGGAAAAATGTCACATTCAGCAGAACTCAAGAGGTGAGATGTGGAACAGAAAGAACTGGAACAGGACATCAATCCCTCTCTAGCTTTTACTGTTTTTCAGCAGACAGTGTCATAACCACCTTGTTTGGACTAAGAATTATTTGGGTAGTAAATAGATTTTATTGTATGTCTTAGTCACAGGCATGTTTGATTTTTACTCCCCCCCTTCACTTCCTCCTTTTCCTTTATTTTGCAGTTTTCTTTTTGCCTTTTCACAAGGAAAACACTTTTCAATCATGAAAAAGTGCTGTTGACATACGGTTTCCTGCCCTCTCTTCCACCTACCTGTGTTATGATTCCTGATGAGAAATGCACTGTTATGGCGCTGCATTCACATCGTGCAACAGCTTGTACAAGTTGTTTGTAGTGAAATGTGGAAAAATGAATAAAGTGGTGGCAAACAGGGTAAAGGCACTAAGGGAGGGAGGAGCAGCTACCCAAGAATGGTGTTCTATAGATACTACCTCAGTAGCTGCTATCTCATTCAGAAAAGCTATTACAGCAAAGGTCATGGTTTGGGGGTGTGTTTTGGCTTCTTCCATACATCATAAAAATGGTAAAATTCTTGCCACACTGCTGTTAGATTGCCCTGAAGCATATGTATGAAAGAGGGTGTATTAGTATCTGCAGGTGGAGATGGATTGTCTGGAGACAAAATGAATTATTTGGGGCTGTACATATACACGCATACGCTCACTGTGTTGTCAGAACACACTGCTTTTGTAAGACAAAGTTATCAAGCAGTGCTTGTTTAGTATATTCCTCCCCATTCATTCTCCTCATCATGTTGATGTCTGCACTGTGAGCTGGGCTGGGAAATTGATCTGTGGCTTTAAAAAGTGTTTTTACAGCTGGCTTAGTTAGCTGACGTATTTGGCAACATAGCCTCAGATGTGCCATCCAGTGAGGCAGGAAAGAAGCAAGTGTATGTGAAGACCTAGAATTTCCTAAGCTGTTACCATTACCATATACTCATTTCTTGAAATCACAGCTTCATAGTTCTCCAGTACCTTTGTTTGGCTCGGATTATTGAAGCAATCTACAAGCATGATGATCTATTTATTCCAAGATTAAATAGCTCTCTGGGCAGAAACTTATTCTTCATTTCCTTTCCTTGTTCTTTTCTGTAGTAGGACAGGCCTGTTGGCTACTGCTGTTCAAGATACATGATAGTTTAGCCACTACAGTCTTTTTTAAGGGTTTGGGAATCTGTTCTAAGGCCTGGCATTGGAGCACTACTGGCACATTTTAGAAGAGCAACATTTTATACTGTTTTCCATTTGCACTGCAGGTGATTTCGAGTGCAAGTGGGTTGCAAAGGATAATAGTTGTAGTTTCTCACTTTTTACCTGATTTTCCCCAAGAATTATACCTCTACTGAGCATTTTTCCTTCTGATCTCCCCCCTCACGAGAAAGTCTTAGTCAGCCCTATTTTACAAATGGCAAGGCTAAGACAGGAGGAATTACACACAGCAAGCCAGTGGCTGAACTTGCTGTGGCAGTTAATTAAGAGGTCTCTTGTTCAGACCCAGTTTCACATAATGAGGCAGCCTTCTGCCTATTGAAGTGTGGGAGACATAAACTCCACTCAAAATGGACAGTCCAACCACTGATTTGGGATTGAATTGCTTATTGAAATGTTAATTGGTGCATTAATTCCACAAGTTTATCTTTCAAGGAATGAAGGCTGAGGTAATAAACGGCCAGTAGGCGAGGCAGCAAATGAGGCAGGCTGTAAATACGTGCTGTGAGGAATAGATAGAACAGAACTTTGAAAATCACGGGACTTTGCTATTTATTGCCTCTATATTTGCCACTTGCCTGCCTATCCTAATCTCTAGCCCCCTTGCCCCCTGATTTTATTAAGGAATATTGTCCCATTTATCAACCATTAGAAAATGAGCCCTAAACTCTCTATAAAGAGCAGACTGGATATTTCTGCACCAGAAAATTGTGCTTCTTTAACTATATCAGTGTATCTTAAGTAGTACAACTCCCCTAGGGTAAAGACAATTATACCAGTGTAAAAGTGCATATCCAAATATATCTAAGTCCCAAATGAGAAGGTACCTTTGTACCAGTAATAACTAGGTCCACAGTAAGGGACAGATTTATCACCTTACCTTTAGAAACCTGAGGTGACAAAACTGGGAATATAGCCACTTCATAAATCATATATATTCCTAGGAGATGGATTAAACCTTCATAGGGAGAATTGGCCCACCTGAGGTCTTATTTACTGGCCAGTAGTGCCTGTCTCTCTTCACTTTTCAGAAAACTTCACCTAACTACAGGCACTTATCTAAAGTTTCTAAATAAGGTAGAAAGAATTTGGTCACAGGATTTCTTCAAATTAATGGTGAAATTAAACTGTCAGGAACAGTGTGGGCTGATTTGAACGCATCACTGCACAAATTTTAGCTAATCCAAACCAAGTTTTGCCATTTGGGGAAGTTCAATGAAATTTTTTGAGTAATTTAAATTTATTTGAACTTGTGAAATAGATGAAGCAGAATTTTCTTTGCCTTGAGTAGCAATAGCTCTGACAGTTTTGGTTTTTGATTCTCAGGATGATTAGGATACTTAAACCACAAAAACCTTCCTGCCACAAAGGTGTGCTGCTGCTGTGCACTAAAACTACATTTTAAAGTTCTGGAGGGGTGGTTGTAGGCATAGCTGTCTAAGGAATGCTTGAATGGAACTTTCCTGCTTCTTTGTGTGCAATGGCCAGTTATGAGATTTTGACACTGGAGAAGTTGGCTGGAGCACAGGGCTCCACTTCCTGCCCTCATCTGTCATGCACAACAGCAGGAACAAGCTCTGCCCTATTTCTTCCTTATTTGCCTCTTTTATCCAGGAAGTGGTATGTGATCTGGATGAAGAAATGTTCTCTTGTTCTTTCTGAGCTTCCATTTTTCTTGCTTAGTCTAGTCCTGGGCTTCAAATATCCGTCTGAGCTCTGCAAGAGCAAAAAGCTCCATTGCTCATGAAGAAGTTTCTTTGAACTCTTTCAGTCTAAGTGATTCTAGTCTATCAGGAAGAAATCCTGTATATTTTTAAGAGATTTTTAGAGGAAACAGGTTTATTTTAAAATAATAATTATTTTCCACAGGGAGGAAGATCGTAATACTGCTTGTGATACTGCTCTGTGAAAGAAAAGCCAGTAAGATTTGCCTATTGAATCATGAACTATCAAACCTCAGAATGGTACTGTTGGTTGAAATAGCTGATAATGTAAAAACCTTAATTTTTTTTTTCCCCCTGCCACACTTATTCTTTGCCTTGCTCAAGCAGTAGAGGTGAAAAAGCCAAGATTCAGGTATATATTTGATGTTCTGAGAAGAATGTAATTTCAAAAAAATGCTGCTCTTTCTTTAACATTTGGTTCTGTAAACCTCTTCCATGTTGAGTAATAATTTATTCTGGAAATGACACCACTAAATTCACTGTCAGGAACAGTGGTAGACACTGACCTTTACATTTCTTCAGTCCAAGATGGATTATTTAGTTGTGTTTATATCAGCAGGGCCTGAAAAGAGTCTTTTTTCTGCAAATAGCTACTAGCTACTTTTCACTCTAAAAAAGCAATCATGGAAACTGTGTCCAGATGTAATGCAAAGCACATTTCCAAATTCTATCCATCCATACTCCTGTGACTTTTTAAATCCCAATACAATGCATGAGAGGGAGAATATCCATATATTCAAACACTATGAATTGAGCCATTATCAAATTAGGAATACAAAATCAATTAGCTCAACTCTCAATTTATGCCCTCTTTGGTTGGTTTATTTTTTTGTTTTTTTGGTTTTTTTTTCAAAGTTTCAAGCTCAGAAAGACAGGACAACTTCAACTTAAAAGGAAAAAAACTGGTTTTATTTTCAACTGTCCTGAAAGCATCTAGGAAAGAAATGGTCTTATTACTTACCATTATGCTAACTCCCTCCTAAGGATTTTGTAGCACTACCTGCAAAAGAGCTCCAAAGATAGCAGGATAGAAATTAATAGCTTATCTAATGTAACTTTTGTCCAGATATTTTATGGAACTTTAATTAATTATTTGTATGCTGTAATAAAAACGATATCTGGTTTAGACTTGGCTGTATTTGAAAATAAACATTGTAAAAGTCTATTAGAGCATTCTGTAAAGCTGGTGGTCTGTGCAAATATTATTAAAGGAAAGTGGAAAAGATCCCCAAACACTTCCTAAATCAGTGTTATTATAGTTGCAGCTCAGTCTCAAGCAACCACAGGAGTCAAGGCATTGAACTGCTGATGATGTGCATGCTACAGAGACAAACATTCCACATATCCTTTGAAAACAATAGGTTGAATGAAAGCATCTTGCAAGCCAACTCTGCTGTATGTGTTTCCATTTGGTGTTCAGCTTCCTTGCAGGGTGGCTAAATGTTATTTCCTTTGCAGATTAATCTGTGATGGGATCAGACATCTTTTAACACTATTATTCTTGTTCACTGTCTCCTATCGCTTAAAAGATTTATTCTAGGGCTGGTGATGGAGCATAACTGCACAGCACTTTTGTAAGATCAGGTGCATCAGAAAGAAGCCTCTATTCTATAGAGAAGTGCAAAAAGATACAGATTGTTTTTCAAATCCTTGATAATAATATTGCAGAAACCAGTTTTTATTCTACATGATACAGTAGCTGCTGCCTTAGCAGACAGTGGTATGTAATGCTGTCATTCAAACTTGATTCAGCTGAGAATTTCTGCTACTTTTTTTTTT
>VWZN01002329.1:400382-459545 GCA_013396955.1 Regulus satrapa | reverse complement strand
GGTTCATGTATCTCTAGTGATTTGGGACTACATTCCTCTTTTTCATTAAAATTCCTCACTCACTTTGGTTGTTTGGTTCTAGCTCACACTGTCAGATTTCCAGGGTGCTATGTATCCTTGTACATGTGTTTACTAACAACAGGTGCATTGGACAGAAGGCCACAGTTTCACAGCTCACGGGCATGTCCAAAATAATAGAGTAGATTGTGAACTGTGAAGAGGCATATAGTGGTGGCAGCATATGGTCATGATTCAGTCATCTGAGGATTCTCTTTGTAGTCTCCTTTAATGAACCAATTTTAGTTTTGTATTCCTTGCACTTGGATGAATTGCTGCTTTCTCTTGCACATGTATTTGTGTAGGTGTGTATGTATATATATATATATCACCACAACGACCATGCCAGCCACAGTGCATGGATGGGATGAATTGTTTTTTTCAAAACTGAGAGCTGGCCCTGTCAGATGACGAAATTGGGTACTTTCCTAGTGCAAGCAAGCATATCTCTTGACATAGGTACTGTCATTAGGATATCAGTTTTGTAATGGATATTTATTTCATTCATAAAATAATTATTTTAACAGAGAAAGGATGTGTATTTGCTTAGAGACTGTCTATTTTCTCAGGCCAAGTAACAGAAATTGTTATTTCTACTATAGTAGCACAATAGTGGAAATGGAAAGAAAACACGTGGTAGTTGAGGCACGGATTTGGCACAGAAGTACATGGCAAAGCAGTGTTTCCAATCTTAGTCTCACAGCCTTGGTGATCCCTCTAACCAATCAGCTATCCACTCTTCTGAAGTACAAATCTGCCTTTTGTCAGAAAAGCAAGACTTTTTCCTGACTGAGTTCAGAACAAGAAAATACTGCAGAATCATAAACATTCTTAGTAGATTTAGCATTATTCTGTCAGGTTAGTATTATTACTAGCTGTAATCTCCAGTAGAGAGTCATAGAATTGAGCTGCCTTTTTTGGTTTTACTCATCTTACAGCAAAGCAGTTGCATAGACAATTTGTCTGAGGGTTTTTGTTTTCAAAAAGCCACGTCCTTGGATAAACAGTGAACATATATTTTTGCATTGTGTCATATCCTCTGTCTATTAAAAGATGTACCTGCATTGTATCTAGATTATCTTTCAGGACATTCAAAAAAATTAAGATACCCTATGTTTTTCTTGTCAAAGCTATATGATATGTAGCAGAGTAGCAGGTCACTCAGAAAATATAGTTCAGAATTTTGTTCTCCTGGTCCCTTCTCATCAAGAGACACTCTATCCCCTCTCAAATTCTGTCATAGTGCCTAGAGTTATCCATGGAAAGGAGATGGGTGAAGGATTTACTTCATTAGGATGCAATGCAATGCAGTTACTCTCAAGGCTGATGATGACAGTTGTAAATAGCGTTTTATTCTGAAGGATGCTGGTTGATTTTTGCTCCATTCAGATGGGAATTTTTGTTCTTGGCAGCGGAAGGAGGAGAAGGAGGCAAATATATATTGAACACAAAAATGGAAGAGAGTCAAAGACTGAAATGGAGAGGCAAGGATGCATATAACAGCTTTTGACTAAGGCAAATAAGCTGTGTTACAACTTAGCCATATTGTTAAGAAATCATGGTTTCCTTGTCACTTTCTCCCTTTTATTCTCTTCGTGAAAGATTGTCACCTCATGTTATATGAATGCTTTGTCACTACAGTTTGAGTATAAGCCAGGGTGAGCCATTACCTTGTCTTGGTATCTGGCAAATGTGGGTTGTTTTGAGCACATGAAGATGAAAATATCTCTGGCCTTTAAAGGACTCCTGTCTTACTTTCATTGATCCATCCTTCAAAGTTCATCTCCTGTGCCCAATGCCCTGGTGTTTGACAAGGCTGATTTTTCTGATGATAAATTCTGCTCCCATTTTAAAATTTATTCTTTAGCTCCACCTCCTGGCTCTTGGTCTGTGAAAAGGCGGACCCTTGGGAATCATGTAGCCTCAAGAAGGGATCAGAATTATTTATCCTAGCTTCAAATATTAATGTAGAGACATGTATGGGGACATTTTAGCTGAGGAAAACCAGACTTTGCTGAGCCCACTCATACTGGCTTTCGACAGAGGCAAATGTTTTGGTGGAGGGAATATGTGGATCATAGTTTCTGCTTTTTCTTGGGCTTTCAGTTTCTCAATTGTGGCAGTTTTGAGACATGACAGACATCACAGAACAGTCTTTCTTTATTACTGTTGTTCCCTTGGTACTTCCTCAAAATTGTGGGGGTGGGGAGGTACAGCAGAAATCTTCTGACACTGAAACATTAAAAAAGATCTCTGAGGCCTTGCAAAGGAGTCTTATTTCATGCAGGGAGAATAACTTTGGCTTTGTGTTCATCCTATTAAACCAGGAACTGCCCAAGAAGTAGAGGACTAGACCTTAGTCATCTGGATTTAAGAACTATGTCTCTTCCCCGACAGCTGCGAGAAAAGAGGTAACGTGTCTCTCCGGGCTCCTGCCTCCCCACCAGTCTCACGTAACTCCTGTGATCTGTTTGGTTAATTCGGATGCAAGCATCTTTGGTGATTCTAAAAGGCTTCTTGTTATCGTAACTTCCATACTATTAGGCTGCTTAGGGTCGAGGAGACCATTTCTTGTGCTGGAATGGACTTCTTTTTGTGGGCAATAATCACCACGTAGGACATAGTGGGTCATTGTCCTCTTTATAGCTGCAAAACAAGTTTCCCTTTTACTGGAGTTTATGATATGAGTGTTTGTGATATGACTAATTATATCTCTTGGTCTCCATAACCACATCCCTCTTCACAGTAAGGGGTAGTATTTACAGTATTGTGGGTGGTGCTGATTCATGGCATTCTCCTTGTACAGCAAAGTATTGCAAGATATTGCATCATTGCTTCAGCATCTCAAATGGTCTATGCCCTGTGGAAGCCCCTGCTTGGGATATTCTCCTAGCAAAAATAAACTGAAACAACTATCACTCTTCTTTTTTTTTTTTTTTTCTTTCATTATCAGATTATTTAGCATTTTGTCAGCTTGGCATTTCTTAGATAATCCCTTTAAAAGTCTATCTGATTTTTTATCCTTTTTTCCTCATTCTAGAGGATTCTTCTTCCTCAGGGGTTAATATAAATACCCCTCTAACAGTGAGTTATAAGATTCAGGCAAAAGTGATTTTGTCTTCTGCTTGTCAAAGCTGTTGCACCAAGGAGAAGGTCATAGAGAAAAACCACCTGCCAATTGATGCTATTTTGTTGTGTGGACAGTATAGACCCGTTACACGACTGTGTGGTCATATGGCTGCTCGTTAGGTGTTCCTGCAGGGATCCTTCCTTCTCACTTCTTTCTAGGATCTGCAACGCTTATTCTAACCTTGCCTACTACCAGGTGTTCCTTCACACATTTTTGACATTTTCAACAAGTATCTTTGTGCTTGCTTCAGGTTATCTGCTGTGACTGGGAGATAAATGCCAAGGTCCTAGGTTCAATACCTGTGCCGGCCATTCATTTAAGAGATGGACAGGATGATCTTTGTGGGTCCTTTCCAACTCGAAATATTCGGTGATGAATCTTACCTGCTGTGACTGGGAGGTCTCTCCCTAAATATATAATAGCCTACTACTTTTTTCCAAGCCTCCTTAAGAGTTTGCTTTATTGTGATGTTTACAAGAAAGCTTGACAAGATTTTGACAGCTGGTGTAGGCACTACTAGTTTTGATATAGAACAATGCTATGCTTTTGTTTATTTATTGTTTTTCTATTTCTTGTTCTGATTGTGTGTTTATCCTGTTGTTTATTTCTTATGTGTATCTGGTACATTTTACACATCTTGCACAGAGTATAAAATGTTTTTTTAGGTTTAGTTTTGTGCTGTCAATTTCTACAGCACCTTGCATAACTTTCAGAACTGTTTCCTATTCCCTACAGTAATGCAGTAATAATAGCAGCATAAATCATTATATATAATGATCTCCTTAGAATAAGATATACTGATGCAGAATTCTTATTGTAAATCTCCCAGATTAAGGAGGGATTAAGAATGCATCCACAGTTGATCACATTTTCTTGGGAAAAGCTTAGCAGTTCAAGTGTTTGTTCTGTAGTCCTGTTCCTTGAGCAAGCCTAGAAATGAGATGGGTATTTTTCAGGCATGATGAATCTTCGCAATGTTCACTGACTTGTGCTGAATTTATTGAAAATTGACATCTCAAGAACAGACCTCCAGAGGAAGACAATGACACTATGAGTTTCTAACATCTTGATTTTGATACTGGAAAATGTGATACTGCCTATCTTTGCTCTGTGCAGCATAAGATACCTCAAAAGCTATTACCAGTATGAGTAACCTGAATCTTCTCTTCTTGCTTCACAGTGATTTTGACCAGCTTCCAGATGATGTACCTGTTTCAGCTAATATTGCAGATATTGAAGAGAAGAAAGGCTTTACTAATTACTATGTAAGAAGGGAGATTTATCCTACCTCGATGAAAAGCCTGTGACTGGTTTGGTTGTGGGAAGCAAGATGCAGTTAATCTGATGTAATTGCTTTTTCGTCATGAGCAGTTCCATGAGAAAGACTTCTCAGTGCTTTATTTTTCTGGAATAGAGTATAGTTATCCCAGATTTAGTCTAAAAATTTATTTTCTGAATGCAATGTGGGAGATATCCTCTAACATCATAATTCTTTCCTAATGTCTGATTTGTTTCTTGTTGGAATGCTGTACTGTTGGTGAGGATGGTGGGAAAGTAATTCAGGGGGTGGAAAGGGAGAACCTTGCTTCATTATTCCGTGGTATTGGCAAGTTAGGATGCTCCCATCTTCACAGGAGGTAGCATATTAAGACACAAAAGAGCACACAGGTAGGGAATAGTAGGGAAAGGCACTAGGATTTTCTGAAGGTTTGAATATGACCAGCTCAGTCTGACTTCTGCTGGAGACATTGCTCATTAACACCTTCCTGCTGCAGTATTCAGGTTTTACTCTGGAATAGAATGATGTTTGGTTGCTCTTTCTTTATGTTTTCTGAAGGATCTGGCTGCAATGTGACTCAGAGGTCAGTGCATGGAAATTTTGTGTTCCTTTAGAGCAAAGCAATTTTGTCGAGAGATAAATAAAATAGTGGCTGAAGGAGATCAGACCATAATTTCTGCAATTGTGTACATTAAAGTCGAAAAGAAGTATGAATGCCTTCAATTCTGAAAATCAATTCATTTAGATGTCTGTCTGTCCCTAGATTTAGATGTCCAAGGCATCTTATTGTAAAAGATTTGTATTTGTCTCCCTAATGTATTTTGTTTGTAACTGAGGGAAAATGCGCAAGCATAAAATTGAATCTAGTAATTTCATGTTTCCTTAAAAGATTCTGTAATATAAAGCAGCCACAGGGACATGCTTCATATGCAAGCTGGACCCACACAAATACCACACTGGTGCTGCTTTGTTATTTCCTAGCTCCTGAATTTGCAGATGCTTAACTGAAGGCTTGCTTTCCTCTCTGCTCCAAAAAGAATATTCCCACTAATGGAGTACTGATCTTATGTTCCTATTTTATTAATCACATTAATTTGCTGAGTATTTATGAGTATGGATATCAGCCTGAATCCCTCTTCTCTCTTTCAGATGTTTGTCATTGAAGTAAAGCTTAAAGGTGGTGGCAGATACCTGATTTTCCGGCGCTATCGTGAGTTCTATGCCCTGCACACCAAACTAGAGGAGAGATATGGGCCAGAGAGCAATAACAGCCCGTTTACCTGCACACTGCCTGTACTGCCAGGTAAGCTGTCAGTACCAAATATTTGCATAAATAGCAGCTTTCTCAGCTCCAGGCTGTCCTAAAGAGGAATGTAGTGAGACAAGTCATTGTGACAAGGAACTAATTCCTGGCTATGAGTGTCAGAGGAGTCATGTTCCATTGACAGTACCCTCACTTCTGGTAAAGTTCATTTAGAAACCTAAAACCTGTTAGAAAATATGTAGTTCTTTTTTGAGCTTCTACTTCCTCCTGATTGCTTAATTTCTCTGACAGTCTGTTGGTTTTGTTTAATTTTTTTTGTTTGTTTGTTTGGGTTTTTTGTTTGTTTGTTTTTTGTTTTTGTTTTTTCCTTCAATAACTGTCACAGGTTTTATATTTTCCAGGAAAAGTTTTTGTTGGTGCCAAAAAGGAAATTGCTGAGAACAGAATTCCTATCCTAAATGTCTACATGAAGGTAATTTTTAAGTAAAGAATGCACTGGTTATTGCAGATACATAGCCATTGAAATCAGCTAAGACAGACAGTAGTGTCAGGGTTCTAGGTATCTGCTTCTCTCTGTGCTTCTTTCCTGAAGACACTGTGGTACAGCCTGAAGTCCTCTTCCTCAGATTGTTCAGACTGTAGGATCTGCTGGAGTATGCAGTTCACAAAGGCTCACTCTCTGTCTTCATATAGAGATAGGTATCCTTACCAAAACCCCCCAACATGCATGAGGAAATGGTGAATCTCCAGGTGTTGCATGCATACAGAGTTGGTGTGTGCATCCAAGGGATGAGGAGAATGGTGTGTGGGTTGTCCTTTAACCCCACCCATCATCTAAGTGCCACACAGCCTCTTCCTCACCCTCTTCTTCCCTAATAGAATGGGGAGGACAATCAAGAAATGGTAAAACACATGGGTTGACATAAGAACAGTTTAATAACTAAAATAAAGTAAAAATATAATACTAATGAATAATTGTAATTAGAAGGGAGATAACCAAAAAGAGAGAAATAAAACTGAAGAAGAAAACAAACAAATGATGCATGATGCAATTGCTCACCACCTGCTGACCAGTGCCTGGCCAGTCCACTGAGCAGTGATCAGTGGCTCCTGGGCAACTCCCTCTAGTTACATACTGGGCATGATGTCCTATGGCATGGAATATCCCTTTGGCTAGTTTGGACCGGCAGTCCTAGCCATGCTCCCCCCTAACTTCTTTTGCAGCTCCTCACTGGCGGGGCTTGGGAAATAGAAAAGCCCTTGGCTTAGACTAAGTAAGCCATTAGTTAGAAACAACTAAAACATACCTGTGTTATCAACTTGATTCTCATGCTAGATCCAACACAGAGCACTGTGCCAGCTACTAAGAAGCCAACTGACTCTCTCAGTGCCAAAATCAGGACAGGTGGGCTTCTGAGAGTACCTGAATTACAGTGAAGATGCAGCATACATCAAGGAGAGATATTCTTTGTGTGCAGGTTATCTGAAGACCTGAACTTCAAAACAGTAAAAGTCTGCAGCACTGGCCAAGACTTCCACTACTAAAGATTGCCTTCTTTCCACAGTCATTCATGTTCTGAAATGAGACACAAAAAGCAATTTACTCCTGCAGTAAATCAGGTACAAAAAGAGCGAAGCAATACATTGGCCAATTCCAGGAGTAAAGAAGAGAGACTGTCAGCTGTTCACCTGTGTCCTGCTGAGTGAGAAGGGAGAGGAGGGAGATTTCTGGCAGTAATGAATATCCTTCATGATCCTGTAGGTCAGAGAGGCATATTTGTTACACGTAAATAAATAGAGAATTGGTCTCTCCCACTGTTACACTCTGCTTCCTGCTTGCTCTTGGCACAGAACCTACTCTGCCTCCCTGCTTGGGTGTTGATGGATGAGGATGTACGGCTGTTCTTCTACCACTCGACCTTTGATGGTGAGCAGGTGCCTCACAGACTGAGACGGCTTCGCCCACGGACACGCCGAGTGTAAGTGGTTGACATGTTTTTTTCAATGTTGCTTGATGTAAGAGATGCTGTCCAGTTTTGGGGGGAGAGAGAGATCAGGATCACCACTCTGTTTCCCAAGTGAATCCATTAATCCCTAATATGAGGGTCTTTGTGGTGGAGTGAACACAGGCTATTTCTTGTTCTCAGTAATCTGAGATTTTTAAAGTGGATATGGTATTTGCATTAAAGGAAAATTCCAAAAGGAGAGTATACCTTGCTTTTTAAAAATACTGTCCAGCTCTATTTGTCTGTATTTCTTTGATGGTAATCTCTATTATAATGTGCAGAATATACAGGCCAAGCTTCAGTACATAGGCTTGCAACACTGAAGTTAGTGTGAGTTTTGGCACTGAATTCAGTGAGATCTGAATGAAATTAAACTGAATACTTAATTTCTTTGTGTCCTTTGTAGAGCAGCATTGACACCCCTTTGGAGAACTGCTAAGTAGATGTCATACATACTTCGTTACCCTTCAGATAAATTAATTCTCCTTTCAGCATTCCAAAGATGGACTCGCTTCCTTTTCACCTACCTCAAACAGTGCAAAAACTGCATGTGTGTACAACGGCAGTGTTTGAACTAAATGCCACAAATGCTAGAAACAATGATGCCCAGAGGCAGAGTAGGGGGACTGGGCAGTGCTGTGGAAGAGAGGTCCAGAATACTGACTCTGTTGAAAATTCCATCTGTTCTGAGCAGCAGACAGCATCAGATTGCTGTTGCTTTGCACTGAAACTGAGAGAACTAGGGTACTGTTGTTATATCCATATTTATTTACTTGAGTGTTGCACACAGATTCTCATGCAGTTTCTCCAGTGATCTATGGCTTACATGCCCCTGAAGTAGTAAAAACACAGAAACTGCATGACTGATTGTGTCGCATTTTTAATGACTTAGAAGGATGTTTACCTCCCTGTTGTCTCATTTCTTTGCAGTAAGAGCACTTCAGATCAAGTGCCTATTTTTGACCGCACCGCAGCTCCGCGGGCTGAGGTGAGTACTCTGCACAACCTGTCATAGGACAGGACATTAAATTCTGTTTTACTTTGGTACCTCATCCATCAAGTTGCCTTTTTCAATTAGAGCTTGGAGGAAGAAAGTGAAATCAACAGAGAAAAACAATTGATTTTAACAACAGGGAATGGAACAAAGGATGGAAAGAGGTGTTCTGTTCCTCATCACTTGAGTAATAAGAAGGCCCATGGTGAAATCAGAATTATGGGAGATTCAAAACTGAGACATGTACAGTTTAACTGCCAAATGGTCCACATTTGCATAGCGTTACCCATAAATTAAATCTAAAACAAGCATAAGCTTCAGCTTCATTTACTTCAGCATATGTTGAAAAGCTTTGCAGGTGAGGCATCTTAGTATTTTCTGTAACATAAATGCTCTACTAAGAAATGCCCATACTCTTGTCTTTTGTGGGATATTTTCTCACTATTAAGCACATGAGACTGCTTTGTAATCAGTATTTGTCTAAGCAGGATCTTGCTTCCTGAAACATGTGACTTTGCCATATAAGATTAAAAACCCCATGCATCAGTTTTGAGGTTTGATGGTTTTATTTTTTACACAGAGAATGACAGGTCTTGGAACAGTCCTATCTCTTGGGTTTTATCTATTAACTTATTAATATTGAATATACCTCCCAGAACTTTTCAATAGGTAAAAAAAAGGCTTTTGAAAGAGCTATTAAGTAGACATATGAACCACTAGTACAACAGTAGCATTGTTTGTTTGCTTTTTTGTATTAAGAGAACTCTTGGCATTATCAAGACCAAAATAACCATTGTAACACAGAATAAAGAACACCTTCTCATTATTGCTCCTCCAAGACCATTTAAATGGCTACCATGTTCTCTAAGGACAATGGGGGAGATGTGCATTTTTGATAACTCTGCTACTTTAATTATCCAGCCTTTTGTTAGGGTGGTAGCATGTATTTGCTTTTTTTTTGTTTGTTTGTTTGTTTTTTTTTCCCCCTGAAGATAGCATCTAAGTTCCATTTTAACAACATGTCAACTTCCCAGGCTTTCCCAAATCTCCCAGTTCAGCATATGGACCTGAAAGCTAGATGCAAAAGCAACAGTTAGCTACCCTTAAATTAAGACCCAATATTTCTGTTCTTTGTGATATTTTGCAGCAAATCTGAAAGCTGTAAAGCTGCAATGAGAAATTATATAGTTTTTCAATTCTCAGAATTTCAAGCTGTCAGCTGGCTTCAGCTCTGTTGTCTTACTTTATCTTAAGTGCTTTCAACTCATGTATATTTATTTCTCTGGTGCTCAGTGTTTTGCTACTTTAAGAATCCTTGTATGTAGCTCTCTCAGGGCCATGTTTATCCTAACGCTTTCACTGCCTCTTCAAAGCAGTCGTGTGTGCTGAGTAGGAGAAGAGATTATGAGAACTGCAGACTATGGTCAAATATATGTGACCTTATCCCAGAAATATGTAAGTGATGACAAAGTGCATGCTGTCGTGCTGCTTTATGCTTTCTCCTCAAGATCATAACAGAAATATTTGCTTCAGTAATTCTGTGAATTAATAATTTTGAGGTTATTACTTTCCACAGGCACTGTTTGATTTTCCTGGAACCAATAAACTGGAACTCAGCTTCAAGAAGGGAGATTTGATCTATCTACTCAGCAAAGTAAACAAAGACTGGTTGGAGGTATGACTGCAATAGCAGTAGTGAATTATTAGCATACCTTGAAATATATGAGAAGAAAGGGCTCTCCTGGTCCTTGTGATCTGCCTCTTCCTTTCAAGGAGAAACTGTATCATAATCAGGTCTTAATGTCAAGAATAAATCCTTGATTCCAAATTAGTAATTGTTTAGTTCCTTGGTGGGCTTTAGCTTACAATTTTTCTGCCCTCCAGACTTCAGCTTTCATTTGTATTTGCTTCTGCTGGAATGTTTTAAAATTCTTTGGAAGTGATTAGAACACAGAAAGGCCACAGAAAGGAGATGGAAACTCCATTTCAGCGATTAATTGGTTTCTTGCCTCAGGGTGAGTTGATGTATGCTTCATGCTTCATACCACAACACACGTCAGCCTGATTAGAGAGAACTTGGGTAATGCAGCAGTGTTCTGAAAAAAGGATGGGGGAACATACTGTGTGTTTGCTGATATGATATCTCTGCTTGCTCAAACACCACAGCCTTCCTTGCTAACCATCTGACTTTCATTTTTTACACACTGTTTCACTCCCCTCCCTGGTATTTGACTATGTAATTGTATAATCTTTTTGTAGGGATGCCATCAGGTCACTTCCATAGAATTTCTTTTCTTGATTATAGTGGAAAAAAATCTTACTGTTGTTTCTATTAAATTAATTGAATTCCAGAACCTATTGCATGTGGCCAAAATGGCATAGTTTTCTTGATTCTAATATTTTCTGTAATTCCAGGGAACTGCTGGTGGTGTCACTGGGATTTTCCCATGTGCTTTTGTGAAGATCATAAAAGATTTACCCCAGCAGGAAGACACAGTTAATAAAGTTCGCTGTTATTACCATGATGAGACCGTGAGCACTATCAGGTGGTAACAAAATCGTTTTCCAGTTTACTGCTGAAGAAATCCCATCAATTCTCTTGTCATGATATGTAATGATTAGATGTGCTCTAAATACAGGGATATCTCAGTGGAAGAGGATCTGAGCAGCATTCCATCATTCAAAGATCTAATGGAATTGATGAGGTACAATGCATGAACTTGGTTGTATATTTGATATATAAACATTTGTCAAGTTCATTCCGGTTCAAGATTTTCCACATTCTACTTGGTCATCATCCTGGTTTGTGTATGAAATACTTTTCAAGTGTCCTGAGGAAGTTGCACTTTGACTTGGCCCAGGGCCATCTGTGCAGACATTAGTCCTTCTTGGGATTATCAATGAATAAGGAATGACACTTCTGACTCAACTGTGATGGGTAGAAATTTCTATTTCTTGTACTAAGATAAGAGCCATAAAAGCATCTTTTGTCTAGTACATTTCTTCAGGATGTATGGCACGGCCTTCTAACACTTGTTAAACTAGTGTTAAACTAGATTAATCTGGTGTTGAACATCAACAATTTAGAACATTAAACATTAGTAAATATTGGTGAAAGAACACCTGTTCTAATGTTCTTACACTCCTCAGAAGGAGCAAAAAAAAGCAGGCAAAAGCAGGTAGTAAAAAAAGTCAGCCTTTTCACACAAGGTAATTCTATCAAACACACAGATTAATTGTGCCATTTATGCTGTGTTACTGGAGATGGTTCTTGGTTCTGATAAAATTCTTAGTTTAAACACAACACAGCATGAATGTGGCTATATGATTTCCAGTACTAGCTGATTAAGAAAACCAAGGCTTTGTGTGACTTTTATCAAAATTAATTAGATTGTCAGTATATTGTTCATCATGTAACACCTCCCAGGCATTCCTTGATTTCTGGGGATCAATCCATTTGTTTCCTCCCAGGCAGGAGTTTAACCAAGATGACATTGTTTTGAATTACCGGGACCCTGATGGTGATCTGATCCGCTTGCTCTCCGATCAGGATGTTGAACTCATGGTGTGTCAGAGCAGAAGAAGTCCCTCTGAGAAGCACTTTTTCCCTTGGAAGTTGCACATCACTCACAAAGATGACTTGGGTGTCTACAACACTAGTCCAGGAACAGGTGCTATTCAAACCGTAGGAGCAATCTAAGTGCAATGTAAGATATATCCCTCTCTTCAGGCAATTTCCTTCAACATGTCTTTGAAGTGTACTTTAAATGAGTAATTTTTAGTAAAATATTACCTTCCAGTGTAAAATCTGTACTTGGCTAACTCCTTCAGCTTTTAGTGCTCATCTGCAACAAAGACATCTACATAGAGGCCGGAGAAGGTGAGGAATAAAGAAATAAAATCATGGGCCATTTTCACAAAGCAAGTCAGTGTCAGCCTGCAATAGAGGTCTCCTGAACCCCCAGACCTGCTCTAGCCTCTGTTTTTTTTTTTTTTTTTTTTTTTTTTTCTAGGCTCCCATAAATTTCTCTTCGTTTGGTGATCTGAAGATTTGTGAGCCAGTGTGTAATTATTTCTCTCATGTTGGCGTCTGACTGGGCATTCCGAGTTTGTCCTAGGAGCATCAAGAAAACATTTTTTTATTTCAGCGAAGAAATTGCAGTCCATCTTAGCTTTCTTCTTTTCCACTGACCAATATATTGAATTCTGTGAATCAAACCCAGTACACCTGTGGTGTTCCTTACAGACCTTTACATAATCGTACAATCTACTTATTTTCATGTTCTGGGAAAATGTGTAGGATATCTACTCAAACAGCAATTTCTTCTCTATTTTCTGCTTTCTGGTACTGCATTTCAAAGTAGAACTAACAATAAATTACTGTATCAGATTTTTAAAGAAATAAAGTAAAATATTAGTTCATCAATTTTTATTTAAAAGTGGTTTTTTTTGGGGGGGGGAGGGCTTGATTTCATTATTTTTCTAAAATATTACAAAATGTAACTTCCTGCTTCAGAGGCATTGTAGCAATGCAGTTTAGAAAGGAGATGAAGCAATAGCAATGATTCTGTCAGTGATATTACATGTTGTGATATGTAAGAAAATGCATTGCAAGTTTGAAACCTAAAGGCATGTACGGTCTGCAAAGCTTCTGGTGTGCAGGATTCCTTGTTACTTGTTCATGGAGCTCAACAGAGCAAGTGGCACTCAGAGATTTTCACTGACAGCTAGATCCTGTGATACAACCAGAAACTCAGCGTGTTTCTCTCAAAATGGAGGAACATTTTCAATGAGAAAGGAAAGGGAGGGAAAATGTCTGCTGGGAAACAGCAGTCCTCTTTTATAAGGGTGCTGGAAGAACATGAACACACTGGCCCTTGAAAGTCAGAGCAGGATAATCCCCCTCTGCCTTTAAAATGCAATGCAAAAGAAATTCTTCCCATCCAGCCAAGTTACATATTCCCCATACTATCTGTGTCATAGTTTATATGGACACCTTCTGACAGTTTCCCCAGATATTCTCCATATTCTTTGTCTTGCTTGGCATGTTTCCCTTATTCACGTGATAGGTGGGGTGGGCTTTTTTGTTTGTTGTTTTTTGTTTGTTTATTGATGCAGTTCTGATGAGAGAATAACTGTGCTGTGTTTTTGGTCAGTACCAGAGGGATTGAGAGGAGGAGTAGCAATGCAGGACAGACAGACTCTGGCAGTTATATTCTGTGTCTGGGAACTCATCTGAGCCCCCACAGTTTATCCCTGACAACACAAACCTGATCATGTCTCTCTCCCTTATGGCTGCCTCAGTTTCCTAAGGTTTATTTATGAAGGTTACCAGGCTAAGTTTTATGGTTGAATTAAAAGACCAGGCTGCCTTGGATGTAGGATAACTTCAGATCAACTACTCTCCCCAGTTTTCTTTTGTTTCCCCTATGTACTATAGTACTTATAATTTATGGTTAATTATTGTTGAAATGGGTAAAACTTAGAAATATTACTCAAAAGAAAGAGTTGAAGAGATAAAGGTAGTTCACTCTCCCCCAATATAGATGTACAAATGAAAGTCCAGAGGGATTCCTGCCGTGATGATTGTCTAGTCTAGAGTAAAGCAAGAAATAGCACTGGAGTGAAAACCAGAAAATTCTTCATCTTTCTTATTTCTGCTGCAGTCAGTCCTTTCTCTTTCTTAAAATATGTAAGTCTCATGATCTGGTAATTGCTAACACACAGATTGGCAATGGCAAATTTCCTCTCCCTCCCTTCTCAATTAACCTAACAGTCCCATCTAAGTGCGTACTTTAGGGGCTAAAATAGGAAGTACAGACTTCCTATTTTGTGCAATTGAACAGACTTTCCTTGAAAAGGGAGTGTCAGCTTCTCTGAAAGTGGCATTTGAGGTTCACAAAAGATGCAGCAGTTATTTTGAAGACTTAGTTGCCAAGAAAATCCTGTGGTTGGTTTATACTTCTGTCTCCAGTTCTAGGCAAGTGTGGGTTTGCTGATTTCTGCATCAGAGGATTCTGGTGCTGTGTGTGGGGAGGCTGGACAGGGAGAGTCACCCATCACGTTGGATCATCTGCCTCACCCCTGGATCCAGGTAAGGGAATGGCTTCCTTTCTGGGGGAAGCATAATGCCAGAGTCAGCTCTCATACAAGGACTGGTGAGTTACTGAGGGATTCCTTAGCTGCAATGATCATTCAAGGGCTCAGCCAGCTCTTTTCCATCCAAGGAAGTGGCACTTGGGAATCTAAAAGTCAATACAAATTTAAAAGGAGCTTTTCCATGTTCCCCTAAAGTAGAAAAAGTCTCAGATCTGTAACGTACATAAGTAGGTGCATGTATTATGATTTTGACAGAGCGATGAGGCCAAAAGGACTTAAATTCCAGTATTCAACAGTGTGTGGTCCATGGTCTTGGAACTTTTCAATCTACTTCTACTCTCTACAATTACAAAAAAAACTCAAAAAACCCCAAAAACAAACAAACAAAAAACCCACAAAACAAAACAAACAAACAAACAAAATTATTTGGTGTTATGTCTACAATTTGCAATTTGTTTGGGGAGCACCTAGAAAAGTAGTATGTTGAAGGAAATTCTCAAAGTGAATGAATATGGAAATCCAACCACTATAGCTCTTAGGATCTGTGTGGTTGAAATCATATTTTTAAGGAAATTAACCACCAATGTTGGGGTTCATTAGGAAGACTTTAAGTATAAAGAGCAGAAGAATGAAATGAATTTTAAGGATGAGTTCTCATCACAAATTAGGATTTTTTCTTGTTGCTACTCAGCTGACTGAATCCCTGCACTTCCTTGGAAAGATACATTTACTTCTTTCTTTGCTACAGGACAAGAAGATGTGGATTTTGTCCTACAAGAAATGCTTGGTAGAAGTTATTTCTGAATGTCACTTCAGTGTGATCTTAAAGAAGTTCCCTTATTCAGTTTTACTTCTCTTTATGTGAAACGAAAACAAAGAGCTCCACAGTAAGCAGGGCAAGAGCCAGTGGGCAACAAAAACTCTGAAATTCAGAGTCAGGACCAAGCCTGTGTACCAAGAACATGAAAGGGATTTTCATCCTGCTGCTGAATCTGTATCTGGTTTTCCATGTTCAAGCCATTCAAGGTGAGATTCAAATTTATCTTGTCTTTTATCCTCCCATTATTGCCTTTCTTTTTATATCTGTCTCCTTCTTTCAGCAAATGCTCTTCCTCCTTTCCTGCTTGCTTTTCTGCTTCCTTCTCCTGTTTTCTAAGCTGTAGGAGAACAGACATCCTGATCAAAACCAGCATGGAACAGGTGCATGTGCAGCCAAATCAGTTGTATGTTGGTGGCATGGACAGGTCAAAATACTGTATAGATGGATGAGTTCTAATGGATAAACTGACTGAATAATGAATGAATGGAAGGAGGGACAGACCCTGATAATTAGTGAACACATGGGGAAATGAAGGGCTGCATAATTCAGATGGTAGTGAAAGGAGTGACATGTGGGAGAGATAGTGTGAGGAGAGACACGTGGCCAGACACAATATAGTGTGCCGGGGGCTATCAAGAGCAAAATCCAGATGACCTGATTCCCTTCCCTTCCCTTCCCTTCCCTTCCCTTCCCTTCCCTTCCCTTCCCTTCCCTTNNCTTCCCTTCCCTTCCCTTCCCTTCCCTTCCCATTGGGTTTAACAGAGCTGGAAATAGGAAGTACACCATACTTGCCACAAGACCGGGCCTGTAGCCATCCTAAAGAGGGCTGTCAGGAGTGGTCCCGTGGACATTCACCTTTTCTAATGCAGATGCCTCATGTCTGCTGTCCCTGGAGGAGTTGTGCTGCCTGGCCCTGCATCAATTACAGGATATCTTCCTTTCAGGTCTCTTAGGGAAAATGAATTACTGTGTAGGTCACACTGGATTCTTGGCATTCTGAACCTTAGTCCCACATTCAGACCATCATTTTCTATGTGGGATGCTCAATTTTCTGGTTATGCAAGGAATGCTGTCGAACTTTGTACTGGTTTTCAGTAGAAGATCAAAGTAAAGTCCCTCTTATGCTTGTTAAGACAGCATCATTCTGTTCTGATGGGGTTTTGACTATAAAAATCCCCTCAATCAAGCTGATTATAGGTTGATATATCATCAAGAAATATTATTTGAGAGAGCACGCTCATGTATGCACATGGACAACTTTACCATCTGAAGGTGCAATATTCCAATAGCACAGCATGGATATTACCTTCCGAGAAAATACAGAAGGATAAGAAAGCAGCTTGCTACAGAGTACATATGCCAGAGGCAGTCTGTATTTTTCAGCTTCACAGTTGTGAAGTTAAAAAAAAAAAAATTCCTTGATGAGAGGTCTGGCCATCTCTGTATCATAAATGTAGTTCCAACAAATTAGTTTGGACAGTCTTCTGAGTCATAACAAGGCTATTCCCAGAGCATCTCACTTTTAAATAGACCTTTCCAGAATTATGAACTTTACTAGGAAGGCAGTAGCAAAGAAGCTCACACAGCAACACATAAGGAGGAAATGATCACTATATGTCTGCTGACCATGGTATCTGCTAATCCTTGGAAATAGTCAGTGGTTGAAAAGTGACACCTTGGCTAGAACTGTATGCCTTGCAGGCATAAAGATCTCACTTAATTGTTGCTAGCTGTAGCTTGGTTTGGAGACTTGTGTATTGTGGAGATGGGCAGAATGGTCACAACTCTGCACAAATTTTCATGGAGTCATGCCCCATCCCTGGAGATGTTCAGGGCCAGATTGAATAGGGCTCTGAGCAAAGTGGTGCAGTGGAAGGTGCCCCTGTCCATGGCAGGAGGGTTGGAACTACGTGATCTTTAAGGTCTCTTCCAACCCAAACATTTCTACGAGTCTGTGATTTTCTGGTGCCAAGAGATAGTACTGTTATTAGTGCCTTACCCATTCTGTACCTCCTGCTATCTCTCACCACTTATATTTTTTAATAACTGCATCTTTTTTGCCTGAATTCCTTTCCCAGAGAGTATCCCAATGAAAAGCTTGAAGTGCTACAATGACTACAACTCACAGGTGACTTGCACATGGATAGAGCATTCAGAGGCTCACAACCTCGTTGGTATGGTTCTTTACCACAGGGATAATATGAATATGTAAGTACCTAAAATGTGCTCAGCTAGGTAAATGTGCAAAGGGAAATAGGCCATAACCTGGAATCTTGGGGACAAGCAATCAGATTTTTAGAAAGCATATCCACCTTTCTTTTTGAATTAAGAAAAAGTTGTGCCTTCTTCTGAGGCCTCATCTAGGAGGAGAGGAATGAGTAGACTATGGCAGTGGAGTTATTTTTATCACCTTTAAAATTATTTTTCATAATTTTGTTGTAGGATTATAGGTATGAAATAAGATGTAGGTCATATAGGCTGCTAATAATCAGCATTAGGGGAAAAGGAGGCATCAGAACAAGTGTGAGCATTGTGTGCAAACCCTAAAGGGAGGAGACATTCCCCCTGTAATTTTACTCATTTAGGAGCATCACTGGGAGTTTTGATAAAAACCACTGAGTGGTTTTGATAACTTTTGAGAAATATATGTAGACTGTATGTTTATAGATATTATATTTAGAGATAGAGGGGTCTGGTAAATTCTCTATCTGTGCCATCAGTTTTCCTCCCAGAGATACTGGTGTGTTTATGACAGTATCTCTCTGTTACATTTGTTTCCTTTTCTAAAGGGAACTAAGTCACCAGAGTGGATTGTTGGTGAGAATAAGAAAGGACAGATATGGAAGAATAGTTAAGGGAGAGAGGATGGCAAAGTTGAAAAGAAAACTATTTAGAGTCTGGGGATACAAGAAGAAAAGGAAAGAGGAAGAACTCTTGAATTTATTATAGACAAGAGAGAATTAATAGACCTATAAGCAGATGAAAACAGTGTAAGAACTTTGGATCATGAAGTTAAGTACTTCTGGGAAAAGATGATGTAAGGTTCCTTGGACTTTGGGAGGATTCTCTGAAACATTGTTACATGATGAAATGTGTGGATCAGGAAACATAACTGAGGTGAACTAATCAGACAAGCAGGTATTAAACATGGACAGTCACAGGGCTAAAATCAAAATGGCCTACAATTAAACAGGATCAGCTCATAAGTGGAGAATAGTTAACTAAACCCCAAACTGTAGGTAATGCTGGTGAGTAGACAGAAATACCTTCTGGGTCTCACAGCCCTTGGGCTGACTCTTTTGCTTAAGGCTACACACATACTGCAATGTCCAATCCATACTTCAGCAATAGCCATGGTTTCCTTGCTAATACCCAGCTTATAAAAATAGCAATAGTGCTGAATAATGCTTGCTGACATATAGTTGGCAAGAAGACTCCATCCTATCCTGGAAGAGAGTATTTGGCCTTAAATATTCACAATTCAATATTTCTCATCTGAGCTGGAACAAGATAATATACTGGGCATGAAGCCATAAGCACAAACAAAATTCCACAGGGTACATCAAGAAGCATCTTTCCAGCAGCTAAGGCTGCTGCAAACACACAAAGATTGTCCTCTCCTGTCTTTAGTTTAAAAAATTGTTTCTAATTTTCATGATGCTCCTTGGCCTGGAGAAAGGCCATCTGAAGGAATGATTAACATTGTGGATGAAATCTTTAATGAATACTTAAGATCCCTTGGCAGAACAGAACTACGAAGGATACAGAAGTATATTTTGGTAGAGAATCTTTTTCTAAGTGTTTTTCTGGTACTGCAAAATGAAAGTTTTCAAGGAACTTAGGATCATTAGAAATTTTACGGCCTGAGCAAAAGGTGTATTTACATGACATTAATTTTTATCATACTATTTCTCACCTAAAAATATGAGATGACACAGAGCTAGGCTAAAAAACAACAAAAATGGACTGGTATTGTAACATTCTGCTGCACGATTTTGAAATGGGGAGGCAAAATTCTGGTGTTAAAAATGCTTCTCGCAAACCAGGACTAATAGTGAGGATTTAAGTGCCTTTGTGAATTATTACAACAGGATGGGACAAAACTGGTTTCAGGTGTTTAATTTTGCACTAACTATAGGTCTTCAGATGAGACCTTTATAGGTCACTTTCTCTGTACACAGGGAGAACAAGGACATGTTTTGCAAACGCCAGACAGAAAATTACTTACGTGAAACTCCAGACGTGTATGTACACTGGGTCTGCCGTAACTCTACAGACGCTTTTGGAATAGGAATAGATGATACTTTTGGTTTCAGACCTAAAACAGTGCTTCAAACAGAACTGGATGTCAATCTTTTCCAAAATGGTAAGGCTTAAATACCAAATTCACATTTCCCACTGAATTTTAAGGATTTTTGAGAATATATTTGCTGTTCATTTGGAAGTGAATTCCACTTCCATTGTGAAAACTGCCAAAGAGCTCCACATTGAGAGGGCTGGGCAGGGAGAGGAGAAGGCAAGTTTCTGAATGCAGCTGGCCTTGGTATCATCTCAGGAGCTAGTCAAGCAGGAGGTACTTGTTCTGTCAGGGATAAGATACTCGGTAAATGGGAAGCTTACCTAGATTTTTTTTCCCCTTCTTTTTGTCATTTCCTCATTATCTTCTCTCATGTATTGTACCTTCATCTTGCAGTTCAGCCCCTCCCACCTCAAAACCTCTCAGTCAGCTCAATGACATCAGGAGACTTCTTGCTGACCTGGAAAACAGCCAATGGAAGCCAGGAGTTGGGCAATTCACTGGACTATGAAGTCACTTACAAGCGGGAGTGGGAGTCCTGGGAGGTAAGAGCAGAAGAGCTCAGCTGTCCTGGTTCGGGCTGCACCATTTTGGGCAGCTGAAAGTCTGTGGTAAAAGTTGTGTGAGTGAATGGTCTTTCCATTCTCAGAGACTGTGAACAGACACAGCTGTTGTTTTGGGGACGCCAGAAAGGGCTCTCTTTCTGTTAGCAAGTGACTTGTCCAGTGAAATACCATTTTTCCTGAACTGAATGCTGAACCGAATACAAAGATATCCACTCAAAGAAACCCCAACCACTGTACTTGGATTTGAGTTGGAGTTGAAACCCTCTTAAACTGAATTAAATCATGTTCCAACAGGAGGCTGTGGGTTCATGTGGGGAAAACAGCTAAATTCATTTGAAGTTGCTCTACCTTTAAGTTAGATATCTTTTGGGTTTTTATTTTATTTTTTTTAAGATTTTAGGAGTCCATATCCTTTGCCCTGTCATTTCCCTCGATTTGCATATGCTAGTGCTCTGTACCTGTCAGCCTGATCTTTAGGTTTTAAGGGAATTATCTTGGCCAGATTCCCACATAGTTCTGTGCTGAGCACTGCTATGAACAGGCGTAGCTGGAGCTGAAGACAGTCTGGACTTCGCAAGCTGCAGGAGTTTGCTGCTTGTTGTGGGGGGAGATTGTTCCTGGCAGTGGCCATGCCTCGCCCTTCCTGAGTTGTGGAGTTGTGCTGCAGCACACACTGGAGCCCTTCCTGTGTGGCAGTGAGGGAGCACCACATGGCAGCATGTGCACGGACCATCGCACTTGTGAGACTGTTGCAGATGCAGCCTGGCAGTCAGCTCCTCCTCTCATTCATTCCCTCTCTTCCCTCCACCTCTCCATTCCTCAGCGTGCCAATTCTGTCCATCCCTTCCTCTCCCTCCTCTCCCCAACAACAGGAAGCTGCCTCGCTCTTGCTGTCCAACACCACCCATTGCAGTCTCAGCCGTGGGGACCTTGTCCCGGGGAGCAGCTATGTTGCCCGTGTGCGAGCCAGACCGGGGCAGGCCAGCAGCTTCTCTGGGCGGTACAGCAAGTGGAGCATGGAGGTGTCGTGGAAGACCCCTGAAAGTAAGCATGGGATGGAGTGGGGCTGTGCAGGGTTGAAGACTGAGAAGCCAGAACTTTCCTGTCACTTGTGTTTTTTGAAGGTGGCCTTCAGCCCAGGAACCTTCGCTGCTTCTTCAGTGGTGGAGATCGTCTGACATGCAGCTGGGAAGTGAAGAAAGCAATCACCACTTCTGTCCTCTTTGGCTTGTTCTTCAGGGCCACCCCAACATCAGAGTATGTGCTCTGCTCTCAGCAGTGTGTATGTGCCTCTCACATGGGGCTTCTGCCTGTCCCATTCCTCTGGTTCACATTCATCCTCTTTCTTTCCCTCAAGAGAAGAGGAGTGTTCTCTTGTGCATGAGAAGACTTTGCCTCACACCCCATATGTGGTCCAGAGCTGTGAGATCCTTGTCAGCAATTCCAGCAGCCAGAGCCAGTACCATGTGTCTATCCGGGCCAAGACAGAGGAAAAGCTGATCGAAGCCTACAAAAACAGTGAGCTTCTATGTCATTTCTTGTTTCTCCTTCTTGTTTTTTGGAGAGATGCCTGTCTGAGCAAGTGGGGCTGAGGACAGTGGTGATGAAGAAAAGTGAGTGGGGAAACAGAAGAAACAATCACTGAAGAGGAAAGGGACTGTATCAGGTCAGAGCACTGGGGTGTAGGTGTGGAGTTCCTCAGTGGCACTTGTTACTCTGAAGAAGGTGACAGTGATGGAAACTATTGTGCAGAAATCCAGTTTGTGACCTGGACCTTCTTAGTGAGTATTTGCCACCCTGCTGACTTCTCTGTGATTCACATTCATGAGTGTCCCAGGTGACAGGGGACTGTGGTGAGAGGTGCTTGTGGCGAGTAAGACTGTGCCCCTATGTGATTTCTCAAGAAGCCAGTGAGCTCTTGTGGGTTTGTGCAATGGCCTCTGGAACTCTGGATGAAGTAGGAATTCCTTGCCCAGTGAATTCCTTGCAGTGGGTGAAAATATCAGGAGATAGCTACAAGAGATTTGAAAATTTCTGGAAATGTGGTGGACAAGTACAGATATTTCAACTATTGCTTTGCTGCTTTTCTGTACACAGTGGTACTGTCAGTATTCATGAGTATGGATTTTCTGTTATTTAGTGGTTTACTGTTTTATTTGACGAGAAAATGAAAATGCAGAGAGTTAAGAAGTGTTAAAAGGCTGAGCCATTTTACATTACACAAAACAACCATGTTTTCAGTCCCTGAAAATGATTCACAATGTGGAAAGAGCACTGGACCAATAGGTTGGTAAGTGCTCTGAGACATTCAGTGTGTTCCAGTTCAGGTGCTGCCGCCTGCAAACGTGTCAGTAACAGCCACAGAGAACCAAGAATATGAACTAAGATGGACAAAACACAATTTTAATTACAACTTCATAAAACAGAGCTACCAAGTCAAGTACTGGGAAAACAGCCAATACAAAAAGGTAACTTAAAAAGTGCAAGAGTCATGGACATTTCTTTGCTGGTCAAAGGGAAAGACAGTCCTTCTCACCTCTGTCATTTGTCCTCCTCCCCTCTCTGCAGACTCTCCAGGAGTTAAATATCAGCAATGATGAACCTCCCTTCATCTTCACCCTGCAGATGCTGGAAGCATCTACAGAATATAGAGGGAAAATGCGTGCAAGGGTGAATACGATGGAATATGAGGGACCTTGGAGTGAATGGAGTGAGGAGTTCACCTGGAAGACTGAGAATGGTACTTTTCATGCAGCTGCTTCTGTCAGCTTTTGGTGGGCTGCTAATGGCTGGAATGGCTCCTAAGTATAACACATTCTCTCAGCTGGGGTTGGAGTGAGGTGCAGCCATGGCCTAGCTGGAGTCACTTACCAAGGCAGCTGCCCTGCCTGCATCCTTGCAGTACATCAACAATGCTAGGGAAGGAAATGAATGACCTTTTAAACTTATTTCTTACTTGCCTTCATAGGATGAGCATAACTAACCATAAAGATTTCCATGTGGAGAATGAATCAAAGACATCCTGCCCAAAAGATTATCATTATTTTCTGATTCTAGTAGTCCATTCTGCTCTCAGTGACTAAAGAACCTGATACTGTAAGAAAAACAGAACATAAGCCATCAGCTTTTTATATTTGCAGAGTGACTGTAATGTTGTGTAAAACACACAGTGGAGTCTGCTGGAGATAAAATCTTTATATGTTTTTGCTGTTTATGGACTTAGAGGCAGAATGTCTGCCATCATACAATCTTTTGCCCAAAGTAGTATGATCTTGCATGATTTGTCCTGAGGAAGGTCATAGTGGTTGTACTGTGGGCAAATTTTGATGTGTGTGCTCTGGAAGAGATTGGTGGTTGTTAGCAGGGGGAACTCCTAGAGAATCTCTGAGACCCCATTTCCTCAGAACTGTGCAGACTCATGCCATCTTAAGATGTCTGAAGTCATGCCTGTTGTTCATGGTGGAGTAGCTTAAAATATTTATTTCTGATGTCAGAAGAATCAGAAGTGTATCAGTTAAGGAAACAATTAACTCCTTCAGTCAGTATTGTTCAGGTCACCTTTGGCCTGTCCCACTTTGGAGGATATTCCAACAGTTTAAAGGCCCTATGATCCTGTTCCTCCACATGTCAAATTCCCTGAATAGTGGCCAGAGTGAAAAACCTGTTGCAGGAAACGGTTGCTCTGTGGGTGGATAGCTTTTTCTCTTTTCTCTATTTCAGTTCTGCCACCTGTGGTTCTCCCAGTGACTCTCCCAGTTCTCATCATCGCTGTGCTGATAGTTGCTTATTACAGCTATAAGTATTTCCTCAGGTAGGCTTGCATTGCAACATGGAGACTTAGCAGCCCATGTGGGCACCATAAAGTCTGAGGCACTTCTTGTCCTCTGGGGGAGAGGTCTGTGTGGAGATGAGCCTTGTTGGGCAGCCTTGTGCATAGCTGTGCAAGGGAGAGAGGTGGGTGGTGCTGTGCCAGTGCCTCAGCTGTGCCTCGCTGTGCTGAGCAGCACGCTGTAGGGGGTGCAGCCTTTTCTGGTAGCAGCCACATTGAGAAACAAATCTTGGAAACTGTGTTCTTGCTGCAGGAAGAAGAAAATGTGGGAGGAAAAGATTCCGAACCCCAGCAAGAGTCTCCTGATCCAGAGCTACCTGGGGGTAAGAGGGAACTGTACCTTGAAGAATTCATTATTTCTCTTTCTTTTTCAGGACTTCCAATAATCTTAAGAGGTCTTCTTGTTTTCTAGTCCACAATGAACATATATCTTCACTTATCTATTACTTGTTTTTAGGAGAAGTTCTGGTCCTACTCAACATAAAAGTGCCCTTATATTTAGCAGACCTCTTTGTGCTGTTCTTGTCAGCACAACTGTGATTTCAGATCAATGTAGAAAAATGTTCAGTAATTTAAAATGTTCTGCTCCAGTGCTTTTAAAAGGAAGGGGATTCTTAAAACCTCCCCAGCACCTGTGGACTCACCAGCTCTCAAAATCAGGTTCCTAGGGGACACTGCCAAAGAGCTCCCTGAACAGCTTGAAGTTTACTCTTTTGAAGTCCAGAGTAGCAACTCTACTGTCCCTTTTTCTTTTTTCCCATTGCTCTTAAAATTTTAAAATCAATAATTTCATGACCACTGTGGCTAAGACAACCATCTACTATCAAATCCCTTAAGTCATCTATTCACAAATAACAAATTTAGGAGGGCATCTTTCCTAGTTGGCTCACTGAGTACTTGTAGTTAGGTCAAAGCTAAGGCAATATAGGTTTGAAGAAACCATCTTCTGGAGAGAACACGCCTTGGAGTTGTATTAGTAAAGTTGTATCCCTGTTACCAGGTGCTATACACTCTCCAATTTATTTTCTTTGTTCACAGGGAGTGTACAATTCCTGATTCTACTGCCAGTGGGATACTGCTCTTTGGTCATGTCTGCTTTTTCATTTTCAGAAAGGACATTTGGGAAGTTGGCCAAAAAGCAACCAGCTGGACTTCAACAAATACAACCTTTCAGAGAAGATGGAGCAGGCTAGCTTCCTTCAAGTTGTGGACAGGTGAATGAACAGCACGCATGATAGTGACACTGTGGATGGTCTCTAAGACCTCACTGCATCATGGCAGAATATAATCAAATGTTCTGTCACTAAAAATCCTATACAAGTTGCTTTTGAGGAGGATATTAAATGTGCTACTACAGGGTCATCTGCATCTGCAAGAATTTTTTTCTAAGCCTGTGTGTAACTGTGTGTGTTTTCAAATAAGATTGGTTTATGTTCTGTGTTTAAAACAATAATCTCTCTCACAAGCAACTTTTAACTTCCCACATTCAGGCAGGCGAAGACTTTGGCAGAGTGCCTTGAAGGGCAGACTAAGAAGACAGACGTTTCCCCGGTCACACCAGACCTACAGAACTCATATCTTGCTCTAAACGAGACAGAGCACACCCCAGTTGCCTGCTCAAGTCAGAGTGCTGGTCATTCCTTTCTCATTTTAAGGAGAAACAGCGATGGTCCAAGTATTGCTTCCCACACAGCAATCCCTTGCTTTGCTTTCAATGGCCCATACTTGTACAGCCGAGTGGTGTCCTCTCACCCTGGCATACATCAGACCCTGGAAATGGACCCTGTGAGACTCAGTAAGAAATCGGTTTCCCTTCAGTATGTGACTCTCCCAAGGGAAGACTCTCCCCAGGCCCCACAGAGGCAAGAACAGCCAGGAGCAGCTCCTCCAAAGGACATGCTCCCAGATCAGAATGAAATGACGCAGCACCTCGATGACAAGGAGGAAGTCTCACAGGCCTCACCAGCCTGTGGGGAGGGCAGCAGCAAGGCAGCAGAGGAGCAGAACTCTCCAAAGGCTCTCAGTTGTACCACGTCTCCCCAGAGGTGCCCCTTGGAGTACCTCACCACAGACAGCCCGTTACTGCCATCAGCCAGCACCTCCACCTATCCTCTGCTTGTCACAGCTGAGGAATCACCTCGTGGCTCACAGGAGCCCCAGCCTCCCAGTGACCACTCTTGCCGTGAGTTTTCTCTGGGGAAAACTGGTGTCATGATCCCAGTTTCAGGCCAAGCACCAACCTCATCTCCTGAACTGCACCTAGATATGTTTGGCGACTATCTTACAGTGCCTGAAGGTCTCCATGAACATTCAAAACCCACAAAGATTTATTTGCCTGTCTCACAGAAGGAAAATGGTATTACTAGAAAGCAGCCTTTGTCAGAAGGTAACTTGGTGGTGTTAAACCCTGACAGCACTGAACCAGTTTTCCTTTGCCAGGTTGGTGACTACTGCTTCCACAGTTTAAAATCCAATGTGAAGATGGATAATAGTCAGGAAGATCACCAAGCCAAGAAACTTTCTGAAGGTGAAACAACACTTGGGCAGCCTGTATGTGATGATGAATCCATCATGGGCAAGGAAAAGGATGCATGGAAGAGGGAAAAAATACAGGCTATTCAGCTTTTCAAAAACCTGAAATCAGATGATTATTTTTCCTGGCAGCAATCTTTGAAGATCAAAGAAATCTGTTAAATGGGTAAATGTTAATGAATACCAAAGAGACAGGTAACTGAAAGAGGTTGTAACTATCTAGTGAAAATGAACCCTCAAACCTAGGAACAAATAAGCACCAGTTCCATTTTCAAGCTTCCACTCCAATGTGTGAAAAACTTGAAGAAGCTCAATAATCATTCTTGGTGGTCTCCACAGATTTGGCATGAAAGACAACACAAATATTGTCCTTTAGTGTTTTTCAAACTTTTTTGCTTATCCATGATGAACAGTTTATCCTCTTCATGATCCTGTAATACACCACAATCATCTTGCAATTATATCAGATTGCTTGGCAAAACTTGTGGCAGGAAATGCAGACTTAACAGCTTGAATAGCTATTAGAAGAAGACAAGCTTGGAAACCTCAGAAAGAAAAGCCCTAACCTTAAAAGCAATTTTGTTTCATTTCTGTGCACTTGTCAAATGGCTCTAAAAGTCACCAAGGAACTTCTATATCTCTGCCTTTCCACTATGGCATGAAATAGGTATTGTCTAAGGTGAAGAAACCCCAGACAGTTATAGAAGCATTAATAAAAAATGAGAAAAAAATTGTTGAAATCTAGGAAAACTTTCTTAACATTAATGTGCAGCATATCATGGTGGATTCAAAGGATAAGAAGGAAACATTACTGGGATACATAAAGCAAGTTGTAAAGAAACATTTGGAATAACAAATGTTAATGAAAGAAAACTCAAAGGCTCCTAAGGTTCAGTGAGAGGAAGTGGGGCAGATAACAGAAAATGGCAGGTAAGAGATGCTAGGAAGGGGCACCAGCCTGTAACTGCTGGGGTTCTTCTATTTCTAAGTGTTCAAGTACTGTACATTAGTCTTTTAGCTTCATTGACTGTTTATGCATTATATATTCATTCTAATGTGTAACTGATTCTTAGTTTGGCTTTTTTCTCCTTAAATAATGAGAGTTGAGAAAGAGGAGACCCTTTTCCCCCATTTTGCTGTATAGAAAGTGGTGCAAGATAAGAGTATTTGTTCAGAACTGCTACTCTGTAATCAGTGAAAACACTTTGGTTGCAGACCTGAAGGCGGACTTGACTTCCAAAAAGCCATTTATCTTTCAAATATAAAATATCTATTAATAAACATATTATTTCTTTCCATAAGCATTTTGTTTCATGTGTTAAAAATATTGTGTTTACAATAAAATTACTATTAGCTCATTTGCTCAGGTCTCAAAAAATTCTATAGGTTCTCCTATACAATATGTGAGGTAGGACATTTTCTCCTGACTTTGCTGTATTACTTGACAGAGAAAATAAGTTCTGTGTTTGTGCCACCTGATTCCTCCTTCTGGGTTAATGAGAGTGTGCTGATTCAGAAATTACAGTGAAATTATTTACAGTAAGATTATTTTTTGAGAATTTAATCCTTGTAAATACCATTTTAAATCTAAAAGGTGTGCAAATTTAACCTGGTGCTCTTCAGAGTAGAAGGCAGGCAGTCGCAGCCACTTATAGGGAATAGTGATGAATACTTTGAGACATTTGCAATTTAGACCTTTTGTTATCAATAGGTTTTTTTTGTTAATCTCTTCTCTGGCCTTTTACAAGTGGCACAATTAATTTATTCCAGGCTGTGTAATTGTGCTCTATCTAAGCATGTCCTAAAAGGAGATGTTCAAATTCATATGCAAATGTTTTATCTGAATTCATATCTTAGATATGCATCATTTTGATGAGGTTGAATTGCTGGGGTTTAATAATCAAGAAGAATAATGCGTGGGAGAAGTTTTATTCAACTCAGTGGCTTTTGGATAAAGCCCATTTGCATTGTGAACAGTACTCTAAGATGTGATCAGTACTCTGACAGCTCTCTGTTCCTTCTGTTTCTCTGCACTTCACTGGGCATTTGCAGAGGCTGATTTTGGAGACAGGATTTACAGATAGAAGCACATTTGTTATGATCCCACAGAGATGATATTATCACCTGAAGAAGCCTGGAATTTGCAGAGTAACATGCCGTTGTCAGGATAGGGGAGCTGTGCGGTGGTTTGCTTCCCAACTAGAACAATTCATTTAGAGCAGAATGAGTTTCTGCTCTAGGGACTCCTTCTTCAATATCCACCTAAGTATCATTAAATAAAATATATAATTAACATTGGGAACAGAGCTCGTAATCTATGGCTCTTCTCTGCCAGAGACTTACTTACTGGAATTCAAACTTCCATAAACTTCACCTGTTGCTGATCCTATGAATTTTCCATTCTCTTCTGCATGAGGTCCATATGCAGTGAGTGTGATAAAAAATATTTTACAATCCTGTAGCCTGGTGATTCGAGATTTAGAAGCAGTCATGAGTCCCAGATTTTCAACTTCCTGATCATTAGCTTGAGCCACAAAGTTACGGTGCAAAGGCAAGTTTGCTGCTCCCTTCCCCAGTGCTAGGTACTGATGTGCAGGAAAGGAATCTCATTCTGATGATTCAGGAGCCAATTATGACATGCTCCTCTCTGTAGGGCTTCTCACTAAGTAGTTCCAGCCCCTCAGCCTGTATATCTGCATGATGACTCACCAATGTTTCCTACATAGTCAAAAAATGACTTGTTATGAGATGATTGCAACCCTTTCCTTACTGCATACTCAAACATTAAATATTGTGCCCGTGTTTTAACAGCAGGCATTTTTCCATGTTCTGAAGTAATCACTTTATTATTATTTATAATCTTCATCAACCATAAACATATTACTTGAATTTGCATGAGACTAGGGTAGGAAGTTTATTGTGACCTCAGTAGTTCTAACTAAGGTCAATGCTGAAGTGGTCTGTTGCTGTATTTGTGTAGGCTTGGGGGCTGTCTCTTAAGTAAGGAAGGAAAATGGAGCTGAACAGTTTCCTAGAAAAAGAAACCTGTGGTGGAAAGTCCTCCAAGACCTCAAGGAACAATAGCTGGATAAGTTCAGAGAATCCTGTACCTCTGCTAGGTAATGGAAAACAAACCAACCCATCCTGCAGTTCCTGCCTAGTTTCTTGTTCCCAAGCAAGCTGTACACACCATCTTATTCCCATAGAACTCCACTCTGTCTCTTCTCCTCACTCCCTATATGCTCCCTCTGCTCTTACTATGGAGATTTCCATGAAAATAAACTCCACGTGTCGCATTCTCTACATGGGGAATAAGTAACACCCTGACTTCATTCCTCTTTTGGCCCTTTTATAAGTCCTTTCAAGTGTATGCCAGGATTCCCTATGTTCCAACCCTGATCCTAACAACTCCTCAAACTACACAATGGATGTTCCACCATGAGGTTCAGTGGGTGAAACCAAACTCCTCTACATATTTGTACAGCATGAACCAGATTAAGTTAAAACCTCTGTAGGTTGGTTATGTGCTTTCCAGCTTGTTGGTAGGGAACGATTTGGTCCTCATTCTTGAAGGATGATTTGTTTGTCTAGAGAAGTAGTTGTAAAGCCATATGAAACAACTGGACAGCTCTTCTTTTCTCTTTTTAAATTTTTCCCAGCTCCTTGCTTGCAGTGTGCACACACACTGAAAAGGTTTGAGATGAGTACTTTTTAATCTTATAAGTGGTTTGTCCTTCTGCAGCACTCAAAGTTACATAAGATGTTGACACACATTTCTGAGTTTATTTCATTCACTGCAGATTCAACCCTTGAATTCCTTGACTTCTCTCTTTGTTTTCCTTTCATGTGCATTTGGGGATTTTAATCAAAATAATTTTGGCAAGTTTCTGTACTTTTCAGTGCACCTCTTTTCATTTCAGGATAGGTGGCATATCCACAACCCTAGGCAGAGCAGTAAAAGCAGCCTTGTGCCAAGCAGAAAGGTGGGGAGGGAGCTGTGTTGTGGCAGTCCTGTGTTCCCCTTGGCATGCCTTTTGTAGCTGCAGCGTTCCCAAATCAGGGAAGAAAGGGGAACAAACACTCTGGAAGGGAGATATGATCAAATAAAACTTGATTGAAAAAAACCAGAGAATTTGGAAATGGAGTGACTACAGCCAATTGTACTGAGATGAAAAGAGGCACAGTCAAAAGGACTGAAACTTGCCAAAATTATTCCCATTAAAATCCCCAAACCAGGGAGGAAAGCTAAAAGAAGAGACAGGAGATGAAACTGAAGAAGTTCAGGGCTTAAAAGAAAAAGAGACAATTCTGAAACAAAGTGAAAACCATGAAAGCAAATGGGATGACATGAAGTACAGGGAAAGGGACCGAAGCTTGCCCAATTGATCCTCACTGGAATCACAAGATTTCATTCCTGTAGTGACAGGACAGTGCACAGCAGTTTTCAACTGAAGCAGGATAGATTTGGATTTGACATAAGGAAAAAAATTTCAACGGGGCTGGCAAGACAAAGAAACTGGCAGCTCAGAGAATTTGTGGATGCTTATTCATTAGAAGGTTCAAGGCCAGGTTGGACAGGGCTTTCAGCAGCCTGGTCTAATGGAAGATGCCCTTGCCCATGGCAGGTGGTTTGGACCCTTCCAACCCAAACCCATTCAATTCTGTGAATCTCTGGTTCCATGATTCTAATCTCATATCCCATTTATACCTAATAGCTTAGTGCTTTTTCCATCATCATTTGGTTGTTTTTTTCAGTCACTCAGATCTCTCAGGTAAGAGATCTCTCACCACTTCGTCTGCCGGATAATTAATAACCATATTTAAAATCACAATTTTCCTGGGAGAAACCATTTAAATACTTTCTCCAATATGAAAACTAATCATTAGTTTTTCTCATTCTTTTTCTGTCTTTAAGTGACTTCAATCCACATTATGACCTTCCTGTTGTCTCTTAGTTTCTTGGAAATGCATTTTTGAGGGCCTTCAAGCTCTTTAGAAATCTGAGGCATTACTTGGATAACCCTGGACATGTTTGCTTCCGGAGTTCTTCCAAGAACTCTATCAGTTTTATGAGGTATGAACAACTCCCTTTTATACTGAGATGCTAACACTTCTCCAGAACATTTTTCTCTATTGAGTACTTCTATTTTTTCCTTATAGTTTGTATCATCCTGTACAAAAGCCAGCCTGATTGGTCAGTAGTTCCCTGGATAGCTCTCTGAGTACTCCTCAAAAGCTTTCATTTGGTAATTCTTTTTCTTTGATGCTGAGGCCTGCTAAAGCCTTTGATTATTTACCTCAATTACTTGTTCAGCAATTGAATGTTTAAATTTCTTTGCAGATTTATGTTATAAGAAAGCATTTGAGAAATAGTATAGGTTATGCAAGGCTTGTAAAGAAAATAACTGTATTTTATTAAATAGTAAATTTAGTTGGAATTGATCATTCTGAGTTATATTTTTTCTTGCCTCATTTACTTTTTCAGAACATTAAGGCTACAATAACTCTACCTTTATAGCATGGGTAGACTTAAAAAAGGCATAAGGTCACTTTTTAAGTTTTTATATGGTTCTTTAAACAGCTCCTTTGTCCACTGAAAACATTTCATCCTTTAACACTTTCTTAGCCTTATTTTTACCATGTTTCCTTAAAACATTACTGTAGTAAACTTGTGCCTTTCATTGTTTCAGCTTGTACTAGGTCTTGTATATTTTTCAGGACTAAATCTGTTTGTTTTCTTGTGAGTGCTCTCACAAATAACTCCCAGAAGCTATCATTTACAGTGGCTAAAAAAGTAGACTCTGTGGCTAGATTCATACTAGCAAACAAAGTAAAAAACAAAGCATTTGTCTTGATTTGGTTGCATAGTTTTATATGCTCTGCTTATCCAGGTTATTGTTATTCTCTGTGTTTTTCTTACCTTCTATCCTATTCCTTTTTCTAAGTCATAGGCTTTCTGTGATTTCAGACCACACAAATAGATCAATCTGAACAATTTGTTTTCCACATCTGGCATCATTTCCTTGGCTTTCATTTTAAAATGGCCTCATAGTGTCTTTAATCTTAAATGTCAGCTGCACTGATTCTGTTTTGATTAGGTGGAATCCATCTTATATAAACTTAATCTGCTTCAAAATGTTACCAGATACTAATAAATATAATCCCCTTTTCCCCACAGAGTTTAATCAATCATGCAGTGAGACTCTGTTATCTGACAGAGTGTATAAAAGCCGACCATTGAATGCTACTATGTAGGACTGCTTTTTTCAGCCTCCTGGTTTAAACTTTCCTTTCAGAACCCCTCACCTGCTGTTTCTTTGTTGTTGTGCCACAGCCACCAGGTTTTTTTTGGCACGTACCAAGGGAATGTCGAGATACCTTGTGCTCTGTCATCTTTTCAACTGCACATGTCTTTTCCAGTAAAAGGTTTGCCCATTTTTGTATTTACTTGGTCATGAGAAATGAAGGAGACGTTTTTTTCTTTTTTCTGCTCCTGAAGGGGGCCCATCCTACTTAAGAAGACACCTTTCAGCCTTTGTTACACATGGTACCTGTTGAATAACTCCTGGTGCAGTGTTGGTAGTGTTCATGTAACTCCAGGTCTCCCTTGGGAGGTGACCTCCTCCTGGGGGTGGAGACCATGAGATGCAGCAGGTGGTACCTGGCTACTGTGATGTCAGTCTGTGTTATCATTCTGTGACATCACATGCCTGGCAAAGCTTCCACTGTGTCCAAGAGAGGCTGTGGATGGCACATACAGATATGGCAATACCCACACGGTGTTTAAACAACGATTTGGTTTCATCCTCATGTCCTGTCTTGGAGCTAAAAAGCTTGACACATCTACCTATTCAGTCAGGTTACGTCCCACTTTGGGATAGAAGTTTTAAACTGTTTTACAGATGGCCTTTTGCTGTCTTGTCAGCTCATGATTCTGTGTTTCCTGAAAGGATTTATTGAAGTATTTCTGGTCAAAGAGCCCATCCCAGTAGCCCTGAAGAGATTACCAATGGATTTGTGGCAATCTGCCCACTGCTTTTCATATACACCCATAAAAGTTGCTTTCACTAAGGCTCTGCAAATAGAGAAGGAGAAATTCTGGGATTTAGACTGATCTCTCTTGCTTGCTCTTTGTGTCAGAAGTGTTTTCTTGAACCTCTATCTATGGCTGCTGCTGAAGGCCCTAACTGGATTTCACTTTAAACAGGGAACTAACACGCCAGTTAACTCCCTTTGTGTGACCTTTAAGAAGAAAGGCACCCCTTCACAGCCTGGCTCTGCAGAGGGAGTTGCCTTTCAACCTTCCCAAGCCAGAGCTGGTCAGGCCTTTTCAGCAGAGGTATGTCCTGACACAGTCAAACAGTTTCAGTGCAAACTAAGGAGGTAACTGGTGACAGACTCTGCCATGGTGAATTTGCTGTCACTGATCCCGTCACATTCCAGGCAAGCACAAGTTGCCACAGCTTTGCTGAAGAGTTGCCTCAGTTCCACCCTAGAGAACTTTAATCTCATGTTCACCAAGCATTGCTCTGTTGCAGAAGCACTCCATCTGATAGGGAGATCCTTGGTGTCTAGGGATGCCAGAATCTAATTGGAGTAAATTAAGTGAGAGGAGTAACAAAGTATTGCTTGGAATCACACACAGTGTGACTGTGTTTAACAAGCATGAAAAAAAGAAAAGGCAATTATTTATGAATGACTGAAGTTTCAAGAGACACAGTGCATGGGTATTCACTACCAGTCGTCATCTTTCTCCACTGAGATCTCTCCATCTAAGTGGGAAAATTCCTCTGCCTGTTAAGAAGAAACTAAAAGGATGAGTGGATGAGTTTACACATCTCTCTTTTTTTTTTTTTTATTTTTAATTTTTAAATCTGGGAAAGGAGCATGAAGAGAGAAGCATACATATGTGTTCTTTGGAAAATGTGGAAAAAGTGTCCATTCTCAATTCATGTTCTTACACTGTGTACAATATTCATTTTTACAGTATACTCTGAAAATTATTGTCAAGTAGCTTTCCCTTTTTCTTCCACTCCTTGGCTTACTCTGTTTTTCTTTTAGCTTTTAAATTTTTTCATTTCTGATGCACTCCCAGCTGTCACTGATTCCTAAGAAGCTGTGTACCCTGTGGCCTGAGCTCTTTCAACTGCTGAAGGTACTGCCCAAACCTGCAGAACTCTCTTCACAGAGGCTGCAGTCCAGGTTAGAGAAAACAGGAAGAAACTTCACTGCCTCTCACTTTTTCAGATGTCACCAGCCCTTTCCTTTTTTCCCCAAAGATTAAAAAGATAAATGTATGTTAAATTACACTGTCTCTATTTGAGTGTATTTGCCTAACTTCTATTGATGCAGAGTGATATTATCACTTCAATTAAAATATGTAATCAGAGTGTGGCTTGAATTTTAATCCCTCAGCTGTGTGGGTTTGGTTTAAGCAGAACCCGTTTTTAGTAGTGCTACTATGAACTACTCAATAGTGCCATTACATACTCAGTACTGTTACTATTTAAATGGACACAGTTTTATACATATTGGGCTTAGCAACAACAGCGTGCCTTTAAGGCAGCATTCACCATGTAATCCAATGTTTTGTTTAATGACTGTTTAAATTTATGAAAATTAATTTTCCTTTCAGAAAGCATTGTACACCAGGAAAATGGTGATTTAAAGGACAGGTTCTGAGTGCAGATTAACAGAAAAGGGAACAAGCAGCAAAGTTCAGCCTCTGTTAAGAGATCATTGCATCTCACTGGTGGAAGAATATCACATTTCTGGGAATTGGTTAAGCAAAATGTAACAGTGAAAATGCTTACTTCCCTGTTCTTCTTAATTTTATCACATCTGATCAGGAACCTAGTTGCTGGATCTATGCTAAAGTCAAGATTTAGTTAGTAACACAGCTGGCAGAGCAGAGGCACAGCAGTTCCTGTGTGAGTGAGGAGCTCAGCCATTACTCATAAGTGTTGGAGCCTCTGGGGTGCTCAATAAAAGGTATTGAAACAAAAGGTGATGAAAATGCTTGTGGTTTCATTCCAGCTGGCAACTACCACTCAGCACCTCTCGGTGGGATGCGAAAAAGAATGGGAAAGGGAAGAGTAAAAGTGAGAAAACTTGTGGGTTGAGGTAAAGACAGTTTAATAAGGAAAGCAAAAAAACCTGCTCATAGAAGCAAAACAAAATAGGGAATGCATTCACCCCTTCCCATGGGAAGGCAAGAATTCTGCCATCCCCAGGAATGCAGGGCTCCATCCATTCATTCCATTACTTGGGAAGACAAATGCCATGACTCCAAACATTCTCCCTCCCTCTTCTTCCCTCAGCTTCATATGCTGTCCATGATGCCATGTGCTGTAGAATATCCCTCGGATCTGTTGGGGTCAGCTGTCCTGGCTATGTTCCCTCCCAGCTTCTTGTGCACCCCCAGCATCCCCAGCCTCCTCCTCACTGGTGGGGTGAAGCAGAAAAGGCCTTGACTCTGTGTAAGCACTGCTCAAGCAGTAACTAAAACATCCCTGAATTATCAACGCTGTTTCCAGCACAAAACATAACAGCCCCATAAGAGCTACTGTGAAGAAAATTAACTCTATCCAAGACAAAACCAGCACATCATTGCACACTGATCTTTCCAGAAATAAACACATAGTGGGAAGATCATAATCCCTTGCCTGACATATGATTCACAGTACTGAACGCCATGGACTCTGTGGTCTCTCAAGCAGTAACTCTACAATGTCTGAAACAACCTTATCTTGACAGCCTCTTTCACTTTCTGGACCTGACAGTGACTTGGCTCAGGCACAGGTGTTTCTTGCAAGGTTAGGCTGTCCTTGGGCTGCTAGGGAAGGCAAAATCATTCCTTGCCATCTTTTGGCTGCTGTTTCTAAAAAACAGAGCACTCAACCAAGCTGATCCTGGGCCAGTAGTTCTCATGACAGCAGAGACAACTTCAGCTCCTGTTTTTGGAGTCTGAATTCTCAGGGAAGGGCACATTCATTTTCCCTGGTTAACAGTGACCTTTTCTCAACACAGACTCAGCTCCCCTTGCATAGAGATTTTTCACAAAAGAAAAGGAAAAGCGGGTTCTCTGCAATTCCACCTATGAGGTATATTTGTTTACTGACAGAGGGACATGAGTTTTTCAGCTGCTAGATTTTTGAAATATGTTTTCCTTGCCAGGAAGATTTCTCCTTTCCTTGACTTTGTAGTTAAACAGAGTGGGTGTCTCTCACTTCTGCATATGACTTCCTAGAGGCAGAGCTCTTGCCAAGGCGAGTGGGCTTATTTGGTGGGCATGGCAATGTATTCACCAAATGAAAACAACCCACAAAGGCAATGTCTTGCTTAATGAGGCATCTATTTTTTTGCTTTAAACAATAAATCACTCACTCATATCTTGCCCTTACTGACTTTTTACCCCCTTTTTTTTTTAACTCTTGACTGCTAGAAGAGCAGTGGATTGCTGTGAGCATTTGTTTGGCTTTAAAAAAAAACAAACAAAAAAAACTATAATTATGTTCTTAGAAGTTGTTTTTCTAAATGTCTGCCACATTCTTTTTCTTGTTAACGGGTACAAAAGCCGACACTACTTAGGCCTGAGGGCACTCTCATTCAGCTTGGACCCTTGCTAGTTGCAAAACTATGCAGAGAATTACCAGGACTCAAAATTATGCTTATCCTAGGACACTGATACTGCCGTGTGCGTGCTCAGCTAAATAAATTCTCATTCAGCATGACCCAGTTGGTGTTGGTACTCTCATTTCTTCCAGCAACAGGCTTCTCACTGGGGAGAGCTGCTCTTTTAGGCTTTCTGTGTTATACTCACACTTGCTTGACCAGCCTTCCATCTCTGTTGGGGTTTCATGGAGCATCAGGCCTCCGAAGTTCAAGGAGCGAAGAGAAACAAAGGTACCATCACAAGTCTTCACTGTGTCAAAATGGCTGTGATTTCTTTTGGGGGGTGAGAAAGGGAAAGGGGAAGAGGTGTTTATGGTTTTAGCCAGTGTTATGAGGCCCTTTTGATCCAGAGGCATGAAGCCTAGTGAGGCTTAAAAACACCAAGCTTAACCCTTTAGACCTATCTTTTGAATTAGAATTAATTTTACGTATTAGAAAACGATTCCAACTTTTCTGCGCAGGTTGTAGACCAGTCATACTTTTTTTGCATGACCATTTTGATTTACAAACAAGCAGAGTCAAAGAGTTGAGACTTTTTCAGTTCTAAGACTCATGATAAAATTCTGATACAAGACAAAGAGTCCAGCCTATTCTAAGAGCAGCAACTGATGTTGGAGACTTCTAGCCACTTTCCCATGAAGGGCCGATTTTGACTGGTGAAATAAGCACAGATCAATACCATGGATATTCCCAGCACTTCTCATAACCCAGTGCCTCACTTCTCTGTCTCTGCTTTCTCCAGTCCAGTAACTTGTGTTCATTTTACCATTTCCCACTGTGTTCTTCAGCCTGATCCATTTCCTATTCAGAAAGCTTCCCAGTGAAGACCCTACAGTGACTACAATATGACCCTACAATAACTACATCATGGCCTGCAATGACTAAATGTCTTATGCATGGGTGGAACGTTCTGAGGCTCATCAAATCATCAGTGTGACTCCAAGCTTTAACAACTGCTGTAAAAACAAAGTTCCTGGTTGTTGTCCTGTGAAGGGCCTGAAGAGGCTTGGCTGATGAATGTAAGAGATGGAGCCAGGCAAAAAGATTTGGTCTGGTCATGCAGCTAGCTTAGTATCCAGCTTGAGGACACCAGTGTTGTGTCTAGACCAGGGAGGAAGGTTCTGCACAGGATGAGAACAGGAAGCAGAGCATGCTAATCCATCTGGTTTCATTAGCTTCTCAGTCACTGTCCCCTGATTTTGCTGTGAGAGCACACACATTATAGCAGGACTCGCTAATAATTGCACTTGAGTGGAGAATAATGTTATTCTCTAATTACACTAGAGGCAATGGTGATAATAACTAACCAGATTGGCAAAGAAAGCTGGTTCTTCCTCATGCCAGCAAGAGAACAGCTATGTTGAAATTATTTCTGCAAAACAAAAACTGTAAGAAAAACAGAAGTTGTATATGTTTGTTTGACTTGTGTTTCCTCTCAGATACACCAGATATGTCTTGCACTATCTTGTTGCTACTTCTGCTTCCTTTCAGGAAGAAAACAGAACAGTCAGACTGGAAACTATGAGAGAGAGGAAGGAAGAGAGACTAAAGAAGAGATAGGGGAAATAGAAAAAGTATAATAGTGGATGCTGGAGATGGAGGGAGAAACAGTAAAAAGATTGGAGGTAGGGAAGAAAACACATGAAATAAGAATAGGAAAAAATTACCTTGGTTTTAATTTTGAAAAAGATCTCCAGGATTCATTCATGAATTGACTTGAAAGCTGTGAAGCCAATAGAGAGAATGGCTCTTACAATCCCTAGAGTATTGAATCACATTCTAAAAGTTAGCAATCTGCTGTGGATTGAAGTCTCAAACCACAGAAATGTTTCTGCAGTATAAAGGACTTCACAGTCTGCATGGAAATAATTTTCTGTTTGAAGGAGCTCTGCAGTCCCACAGTCTTCACAAAACCTCTGTCCCAGCTGCCGCGGGCATTTCTCTGGTGTCCCTGCTTTGGATTCTCTAGTGTGAGCAAGCATAACAGATGTGTGCACACATGCAAAATGCAAAGCTTGCTGCTGCAGAAGTCACAAGCTTTGCTTGTTGAGGGAAGATGAGCTGGGAGCTGAGGGTGACAGCAAGGCATTGACCTCAATGCCAGTGGTGTAATCCCACAGTAACAAGAAATGCAGAACAGAGAGTGACCAGAATCAGCCGTCAATCCAGATCCCACAGGAAGGCCCCATGCAGTAGCCAGACTCAAGGTCAAGCTAGGAAGTCAATCCCATGGATGACAATCAGCAGTGTGCAGCACCAGGCACAGATATGGCTGTGCCATAGCCCCGAAACAGCTATTGTGAGTGCATCTTCCTTTCAGGAAAGAAAGACAGAGTAAAGCAGAAGTGTTTGATAGTGGAGAATTTATTCATGTCACTTAATGAATTACAGAAATATGCCAGCATAATGTAATATTGATTTGGAAACAGAATAAAATATATGTGGGGAAGGTTTCAGAAACCACACACTGGGCTGTGCAGCAGCATCCTATTGAGATAGTCATGCATTTTCCCTTCTGATCAACCAGGAACAAAGAAATGGTTCTGAACACAGAAATGGACATGAAGGTCCCACAAAGGTCTAAAACACCCTGACTGCCAGAACTTCACAATACCCTCGGTGTGATCAAGAAAACCACAACTTCAAATTTGACCTGACAGTGGAGGCAGAGATAAATATCTACTTGTTTCAGAATGATAAAGGTGAACCACTAAGTCTTGTCTCTATTCCTGAGTATTAAAAACATTTTCAGATTATAGTATTGAATATATAATCCTAAAATTCCTTGCTAGCCATTGGGTAAGAGCAGGCTGCACATGGGTATCACCCATTGCAATGGGGAAGACAAAGCATTTTCACCTGTTTACCTCCTGTGTCACCTTCCAAACACCTACAGAAATTGTAAGGAATTACTGCAGCTGCAGACCTTGGTCTTCCTGAATGGAAGCCTGAGGAAAGAAAACTGCTTCCTTTCTTCTTCTGCATTTCCTTTGGAAATAGGTTTCAATAAAAGGCAGAGGAAATCTTGTTGGCTGAATTCCTCCCAGCTTCCCTCTCACAGAAACACACATATTCCCTTACCTCCTCATCCTTTAGAAATTACATACTTTCTGCTCCTTGAAGCAAAGTCTGACTTTGAAAGTGGAATGTAAAAAAAGGAAGAGCTGCATTGGTCCCAGCCAGTGTGTGGCTGACCAGAAATAGCTCCAAATTGTCCATAATGCTTCAAATTTATATCGTGTCTTCAAAGACAGAGTGGGAAGGTGACCAGAACACTCTCTTTGGGAAAATATCCTAGGTTGCAGAGCAGTCAGGGAAGGTGATACAAATTAAATTAATTCCTGGGTCTCGTGATAATTATCTGTCTGTTAGAAGTGAGGGTCAGGTCTTTTTAATTTGTACTTTTGTAAGTCATATGAAGGAAAGATGGGTTTGTTTATAGCTCCTTGGAAATTGTTGTCTTCTCCCTTTGTCTAATTTCACCCTCAGTGCTTGTAAGAGACAAGGGCCCTTTATTTTGAAAAACTGACTGCAAAATATCCCTGAAAGCTCGTGAGCTTCATAAATGCTGATGCTAGCAGTCACATTGCCTGAGTTATTAGTGCCAAATAAATCAGGGCCAAGATGTAGTATCACACACTGCCTTGCAACTGCTTACACTGTTTTGTTGTCAGCACTCCCCCTGCCATGGTTTTGCCTGTGCCAACCAGTGCTCTCCAAGATAACAACAACCTGGCACCATTTGGGAGAGAGCACAGGGCAGCAACAACTCCCACTGGGCAACACGAGCACAACTGCACGGGGTGAGGCTGTATCCAGTGTCCTTCAGCAGCGTTCCAGCAGGCTTTGCACCCAGGCTGTGCAAAGCACATCCCTTTTCACTCTCAGTACAGCTGTAGCACAGCGTGTCATGCACTTTGAACTGAATAAAAGAGGCACAGAACTTTATCTGAGTCTTAGACTGCAGAGGCTCTGTGGGAGACCAAGGAGACCAGCAAGCTTGCAGATGCAGCCAGTCTGTGGCATTTTACCAGAGATGCAGAGAATGGCCCCTGCTCCCATTTTATTTACAGGAAAAACATGAATTTTTCTCAGAAGCTGAATTGTGCTTTCATATCTTGGAACTGGGACACCTGTAGTTGGCTGTAAACAGATGACCTCGTCCTTTGTCACAGAAAAGTCCAAGGCTTGCAACTTCTGGGAAAGAGAAGAGGTTCCTTCTGTCTTCCTGGAAGACAGTGTACCCCATTAGGTCATCTCCTGTCTGTATGCAGTTGGCACCTTAGAGAGCTGCCAGCCAGAGAGCTGTTAATAGCAGCCAAGTCCTGTGCTTTCTTTCATCCAGCAGTGGCAAGGAAGACAATGCAAAGGTCTTCAGAACCCTAAAGAAAGCTGTTTAAAAAGGAAAGTAGCCAGCCTTGAGATTCAGAAAAGCCTGCTGGAGTTGCAGGGGTGTTAGATAACCAAACAAAAAAAATTGAAATATAATACAATTATTATCCATTTTCTTTCAAAATACGCTACCTCTCCTCTCCAGCTTGTAGTCCAACATGGTGAAAGATCTCCAACAACCCCACCTCTTTCTTAGTTACATTAATGTATTCAGGAAAAGGGACAGGCCAAAATTCCTAGGCACCTGCATTTAGGCTTGTTTTGCACTCCCCTGATAGGTGTGATTGGCAGGGGAAGAAGTCAGATTTAGCTAGAGCTTCTTTCTAAAAATAGTTAATCAATTTCAGTTCAAGGCTCTCGGGTTATAGGAAAAGAAAATTATTTCACTTGGGCACATAATGAGCTTGGATAATCAGTTTTCCTGCTCAGAAGCAATGAATCCAAGGGTTTAAAAGAAAAGGAATGTTATTAAGAGGGATAAAATGGCAACTCAGCATAAAAATTGGTAGACCTATTCACTAAAATCAGCAAGAGAACCTTCTTGGGTATTTTTCGATGTGGCCTTCACCCCTGTTTTGCCCAAAGCTGAGACCCTATTCTCCATCTCTAAGGAGTTGTAGTTCTTAAACCTCTTGTACTGCTCCCAAGTGCAGTGATCCCAGCTCTGACACCGAGTCACTGCTCTTCCAGCTTCAATCCATGAAGCCTTAGCTCAGTCAGAGAGGAGTCTGTGGCAAGGAAAACACAAAGTGAACCCTGAGGAACACACCATTTGAGTTTTGGTTTTTATACCTTTCTTGCTCCTTGGCTCATTTGCTCTACCCTTATCAAGTGGAGCACCACAGGTAGTTCCTAACCTTCAAATCACCATTCTCTCTTGATGAATAGAGTTTTTAATACCTTCAAATGTAAGACACAATTGTATTTTCATCTAAGTGCCTGAGAGTGAAATCCACTGAAGTCCATTCACCTGCTCCCTTTTTGTTGTGATCTCTTGTCACTTCAAGCAGTGCTGGATTTTCCTTTTATCCCATTATAGGCAGGATCAGCAGTAAGTACTCCATTCTTTCAGGAATACTGGGCTTACCTTGGGATAGATGTAGCTCTGAATTTAAGTTTTACTTCCGTGCAAGCTTTACAGCACAAAGGATTGAATCAAATAGCTGGCTGAAGACTCTAATAAGAGTTTTTGCCGTGTCTGTCTTCTGTTCTTACAGTTGTTACCATCTCTTTATATGAGCCATTCAAAGTCATTCACAGTGGAGATACCAAAGGTTGAAATCATTGAGGATAGCATGAGACAGGCAGAGGTCAGAGGGTTAAATGAAAAGAAAAAATGAAATATCGTTTGGAGAATGGGAAATATTTATTAAAAGTGATATCCTGCAACATGACCTGTGTTTCAACTGCAGTGATGTATAAACCTGAACTGGAAAGTAGCCATTACTGCTAGAAAAAGTTGTGAGGAGAGTGCCGCAGAAACTGGGATGAAAATGGTTTCTTCTACTTCAAATCCTTGTAGTCTGACTATATTTCAAGTGCACTGAGTGTTTAGAGGTGACCTAAACAGTTCTTAAATAGGAATTTCGGTGAATGGTTTAGCTAAACCAGAGAAGAACACACTTTTTTTTCCAATTTCTGACTTGTCAGATAAGAACACTGGCTCAGAGCTGCCACCCAACGATCAGACCCTGTAAAATCACTTAAATACGGGCTCCCTGTGTTGCAGAGCACTATGTTCTGTGAGACAACACAGTGGAGGCAAACTAATTTCTTGCTGCATTAAATAGGCAGTGAAAGTCCATTTCCACCTTCACGCTCCTTTTACTCCTCTTTCCCAACATCTGCATATCCCATCACTCATTGTCTTGTCTGCAACGAGGTCATTTGCTTAGAAATTTTAATTTTTAACCTGTTAACTTCTGTTTTATTTTGTTTTTTCCTTCTGTGTAGCTTTTCTGTGGTTTATCAATTTGACTCAGTTCAGAGCGTGGGCAGGGAAGTGCCAACACCAGCACAAAACAAGCAAGAAGGGATGGACTGTCGAGAGCCGAAGAATGGAGAGAAGGGAGCTTTCAGCTGCAGTGAGCATGAGCACTTATTTCAGCTCTGCTCGTCTAACTGCATTTGAGATGGTACCTGGAGATTCCAAGGCTGCCTTTCCATATACGTGTTTGGATATCCAAAGTGCTCTAAAGCACAAAGTGCCACACAGGAAAATGCTCCTTGCCAAGGTTGTGGCTAATTTAGTCTGTTCAGCACTCAAAGACTTCAGGTATTGATTGTCCCCAGTGGCTGTGCTGCCTCTCTGAAAGCTATAATCTTAGTTATCTCTGCAGCTTTCATGTGTCACCTGTCTGAAAGTGTTTGTTCCTGGCTGAGCTGTACCATTTGGCAAAGCAAAGAAGATGAAGGGGGATTGACACAGGTATGTTCATTTGTCATCAAACAGCTGTCATCCATTAGAGTCCATTATATAACACCAAGTATTTGATACTATTTAAGTGCATATAAAATATTTTGATTTGCAAAAGGTATACACAGTGACTTCATTTCACTGCAAGAGGCAAACATCCTCTTCTGAGCCCAGCAGTGCACCAACAGGACCTTTTAGTCCATTATTCTTCCGATCTACTCTCTTAATGAGCCTTTCATGGATAGCAAAAGGGCATTTGCTTCCAGAACCATAACCCTGCAGTCTGTCTGCTTGCCCTAGTGTCTATTTTAATGGCTAACAGGCATTTTTAATGTCTAGTAGAAACAAATTCGTACATCTGCGTGTGAATTCATCTCACATTATGAGTTGCCTATTAGCTGACTGTGCCCTGAACTGCCTGCTTCCAGTATGCCAAACAACATCAGTAGATTTCTGTTCAGCTCCATGTTTTCTGGATTAGGACCTGCTGTAGTCTCAGAAGACTGTTCATTATGTACCTGGAGTTCTATTGGCCATCAGTGCTGGATGCAACACAGAGAACCAGCTGTTCCTACAGAGCTGTGCTGTTCCGGGGAGGTAGGAGAGTGGTGTGAGTGCTCAGACAGCAGCCACTCAGTGCTGATGTACAAAGCAAACCCACAGGGAAGTTTCTACAAGCTGCAGTTTGCCTGGTCTTCTTAATTTGAAAGACTTGGACATCTGCCTGGAAATATTCAGTTAATTATTGGTGGTGGAAAAATGATTATCGCTTGATGATCATATTAGTTAAATTTTAACCTCTCTCACTACTTTAATGAGGTCAGCATACTGTTATCTAATCACCAGCCAATGGTGAAGTAACAATCCTAAATCTGTCCCCAAACAGTTCATATCATTGAGCAAAGCATCAGTCTTCAAAAATGGTGAGAGCTTAGGACCAGACGGGGAAGAACAGGGCACTCTTATTCTCAGAAATGTACTTTGTGATTGCTGCACCAAATTGCTACACTTAGGAGCTGGAAGGCAGGGTCCTGCAATAAAGACCATTAAATTTGTGAGAAAAACACATCAGAAAGCACTAAAGACCCTGCATATCCTGCATCATTCAAGCCTTGGGTGGTCCTTACTTACTGCCCAGATACTCGTAGTTCTACAGACTGGATGATGGATGCATGTGCTTCTCTCTGAGAATCACTTCTGAGCTAGGGAAAGGGCTGTCAGGGCCAAGTGGGGCTTACGAGAGCTTCAGTAAGGGTAAATGCACATTGTGGGGTGATTTGGGCATTGGGGGAATCCTGAGGCTTCTTGAAGTTTACTTGTTGCCTTTAGGTGGAATAAGCTGTTGTTTCTTTGGCTTTATTTTCACTGTCTTGGCCTGTAAATAGTATAAGCTTTCACAAACAGCCCGATGCCTCCTCTTCTCAGGTGAATTTCCATTTGCTTTAGCACATTTCTGTTGCTGGGACAAGCCTGGTTGGCTCCCAGTGCATCCTCTGGACTCTGTGTGGAGCTCTGGGGCAGCAGTCAAAGTGTCATGAATCTTCTGGCAAACGTGAGTTTGCTCACAAACACACACCCCTTTCACACTGCCCTCTTAGACCACACACGGGTCCTGCTCCAACTTACATGCTGAGCAGGTGAGTTTCTGTGTGGGCTCCTCTCAACACCACATCCTTCTGCAAGGATATGGGCCTCACTCACTAATCCTTCCCGCTGTACCCGTGACCAACAAAGTGACTTGAGTTTGCATATTCAGACTTATCTCACACTGCTCTCCCCAGAGAGGGAAGGAAGCACCAGGAGCAAATCTGCTGTCGCCAGCTAGCAAGGTCCAGGTTTCGCAGGCAGGTTTATTAAATAGTGGGAGAAAACGCCTCGTTGAATGCACTCCAAGCTTCAAACTTCATCTTCTATAAATTGCCTTTTTTATCCCCCCCCATGTTTCTCTTTCATTGCTTTCTGCACATTCAGATCTAGGAAATACTTCTCATACCATCTCCCTGTAAAGAAGGGAAATCATAGTTCAGTTACAGCTTTCCTCCTAGTACTATCATACCCCAAGGATTATTCTAGCTGTAGAGTTTCTCTCTTGTTAAAATGCCCATTTCTAGCCCCCTTGTGACTCTGCCCAAATCTCTCCTTTGTTCTTGGCAGAAGCAGCACCCTTCTCAGGAATTCAGCAATGTACTCTTCCTGGCAGAAGTCATACCTAGCTCACTAATTCTCTTTCCATGCCAATGTCTGGGATCTATGACTGCCTTCTGAAATACATCAGGGGTGTAGGAATCTCTCATCAAGCTTAGGCTCTTCAGTGGGGCACCTGCAAGGAACAGCAAATAAGGAATTGTATGTAGAAATCACCCTACTGCAGTCCTGGAATTGAGCAGGGGAGCAACATCAGCAGTTGCAAGGGCTAAAGAAAAGGCATGTGTTGACTGCAGTACCTTTGATCAGATGATAAAAACTGGGTGCTTAGCAATAGCTTCATCATCACCAGCCAGGAGGTTGCTTGTGTTTGCTACTTTATCTGCTTTTTATCCTCAAGTATGAGATACACAGAGAGGGTGCTGCAAGGTATCATCTTTATTTGTATCCCAGCGCCCTTTCTTCAGTCAAGTGCCCTCTTACCTCCTGTTGAAGCTCCTCATCCATGTGAGTACCTTCCTAGCAGCTGCTAGCAGCACAGCTCCACAAACCCCCACCAACTTACCACTCCAGGCCTTCTTGATCTCATTTTCTGCCACAATACTTAACAAAGAGTTGCCAACTGTGACTTCTCTTTTTTTATCCCCTCTTTGCTCCTAGCCACGAGGGGGCTTTATTTTAATCTCTAATCCTTTTCTCTTCACCTTCCTTTTAATCACACCTTTGTCTTGACAATAATAATTTTGAGCTCCCTGAGGAAAGATGTTCTTATTTTTTGTGTGGCCACACAAACCCAGGACAACGCAGTTCTCAATACCCAGCAAAGTCTTGTCACGTAACATACTGTATAAGGGAAAGGAATCTGCCCTATGCCAGAACATGAGAAACTAGAACCGGGGACAATTATTTCAGAGTTTCTTGAATGAATGCCATTTCCAATATTTGCTTAGATGGAGGGATCCTGGAGAACCTTGGAAGCAGAGGTTTGGGAAAGATATTTCAGAGCTCCACGTGTCTAAAGGTCTGGAAGGGAAATGATGTTGGCACTGGAACTGGAGGTAACTAGCAACTGGAGATGACAGGGAACATTGAATTGCAAATGGTATCTATTTGGACAACTCTGGACAGGACAATGGGGGTTATGATTCATAGATTTTTCACACTGTGGGAAAAAAAAGTGAAATGAAAGAAAGGGACAGAATACATAAAATGGGAGTGTCTAGATTCCAGTTCCTCAGGGACTACAGCCTGAGGAAAAAAAACTTGACTTTGGATAGAAGGAATAGGAGGGGTGTGTATTACCTATGGCCAGATCTCTAGTCACAGCAATGTGGCTGTCTGAGCACTGGCAAAGCACAGATGGAACCAGTTTTGAAGGTCAGGGGTAGGCAGTGTGTCTCCTCACCTTGGGAGAGATTTATACTCAAATTATAACCCAGCTGTTGGTAATCTGAAAGAGATGCCCAGGTGAAGGAGTTTTTTGTCATTTCAGTACAGCCATTGGGTTCTTTCTGTCCCATTTCTAATGCTGCATTGTCCTGAGCTTGATGTTTCTGGAAATACAAACAAGAAGAAAACTCTGTCAATCCACATTCCTGAAGTGCAGCAAACTCCTGATATTTACACCCCTGTACAGCTCTTTGAGCTATGACTAATCCCTGGAACTTGGGTCTGTCCTTGAGCCTCCCTCAGCGGCTTCTCTAGGCATTGCATTTGCATGGGACAACTAGCAGAAGTGCCTTTCCTGTAGAGGGAATGTCTGTGTAACCCTCTGTCATGTCCTGCTTGTTGGGTGTGTTCCTCATCCCAGGGGGACTTGCTGGCTTTAGCCCAGCCAAGGGCTGTGACAAGTTAAAACGGAGGCCCTGGCCCATAGCGGTGGAGGACAGTAATTGTGAGCCTGCTGGCACCAGCAGCAGGAGAAATGGGGTCTGGATCAGGTAGGAATGAACGTTTGGATTCATCAGATGAGCTTGGGACACGACACAGGGCTTACCTTCTGCTCTTGAAGCAGTTGTGGGAATGGGCACCAGCCCATGGGGGAGGAAGCCTAGTGCTCCCCCAGGGCTGCCTTGAATCAGCAGCAGCTGGGCTTTTACACCGAGACAGGTCTTTGCAGCACCAAGTTCTAACAGTATTGGGATCCTGGAGCTGAAGTTACTGTATCAGCCAGACTCCAGGAGTCAGTGCTGCATTCTCTGCAGAAAGTCTCCCACAAAAAGAACGGGGCCACAAGACATGAGAAGAGAAACCAGTCCTGACTCACAGGGAATGATCTGCTTCTTTTCTCTATCACTCTTCTTTCTTTTTAAAGAAGAGCCATACACTTACACATGATCAAAGTGCAGGAAGCTGCTGCTAAATAAACTGCTGTTCTAACTCCCACCTCCTACTTAAAAAAAAGGTCTGTTTGTTATTATTACTATATTCAGTAGGAAGAACTTTCCAGTCTGCTGATGTAGAAATTCCTCCTCTACCATTTCTTCCAACAAAGCAGAATTTCTGTGTAATGAGGCAATGTGCTCATTTCCCAAATCCCTTTCATCAATAATTTCCCCAGTTTCTCTTGGACAAAATGACAACAGAGCCTGCAACTGTTCTTACTTTCTAGTTTGTAACTGTACATGATGTTGTTGTCACTGTCACTATAAAACCACTGCAACTGCATGTGATTGTTATTTTTCATTTTATTTCTGACCCTGAAGGTCCAAAGTCAAAGCACTGCTCAGAGAATTCCACATTTTAAGGCCAAGAAGGACTTTAAGGCCATCCATTCTCCTGGATAACAGAAACCACAGAAGTATGTCCACTTACTGCTTTGCTAAACAATTCTCTGAGGGACAATAGACAACCAATTGGAAAAGATGTATCTTAATCAAAGAGCTAAAAAGGATTAAATGTCGTCTTTCAAAGGATTAAATGTCATCTTTCTTTCTGAATGATGTTCAGCATAGCCTAACACTCTGACTTTCCTGACATGCAGCCTTTGAGGAAAGAGGGAGCTATTCTTCCCTGACAGAAAACCTCCTTAGACAGGTGTGGGAACTGGCCACTCTCACCAGCCCCACCAGGTGTGGCCAAGAGTGGTCACATAGGCCTTGCACATTTGACTGTGACTGACAAAGTGTGAGGAAGTTTCAGTGACTTTCCAAACCTCACAAAGAGCCCCGCGGATGTGAATACAACATTCTTTTTTTTTTTTTTTAATTAAAAAAGTCCAAATGTTTATGATTTACCAAGAGGCAAAGCCTCTTCCATAACTACCTCCCTCTCCTGGTCCATGAATGATCCCTGGTGTGGTGACAAGCAGGCAGGTCCTGATGAAGTCCAGGTATGGAGGTGGGATGAAGGCTGAAGAGATGGTTGCTAGGGAACAATGCTCCCTCCCTCTATGAGCTGTGGGCTCCAGCTCCATGGGAAACAGAATTCATATGGTGTAGAGAAGGGTTATCCTCGCTGATTGGAAAAACACACAAGGAGCAGAGTAAAAGGCTCATGTTTCATGAAATAACCTGTGCCCAAAAGTTCTCATCACACATACATGATTTCTTGGAGACTTTCTTAACACAGTCCTGATAATCAACAAGGATGTATTTCAGCAGAAACGGATCTTTCAGCATCTCCAAATGCTTTACATGAGCTCTCCGACTCCAGCCTTCTTGGTGGGACCTTGTTGCTGTCTACCTGGAACACCAGTAGAGGGTAACAATCTGGCTGTACCAGTTGATACCATACATTTATTTTGGATGTCCCTTACCTGGACCCCAGGCAAACAACACACCTTCCTGTGGGTTGGGTCCAGTTGCCATATGGAAGGTACTCCCGTTTTCCACATTCCAAATGGGAAGATGGTAGGCTGGCAAGAAGTTTTCCACAGAGTCAACGACAGAATAACAGTTTGGCCCTCTCATGTCCAGTACCCAGTGCTGTACTTTAGCACTGGACTCTGCACTCATTCTGCTCCTGCTCCTTCACCAGGCCACTGAAAATTCTGCAAGTGTTCAGGCACAGAGTGTAACCAACGTGCTGCAGAGCTGCTTTTCTCACCCAACACAAGCAGCTCACTGATAACAGAGGAGAATTAGAAATACTCACAGATGCATCATGTAAGATTTTATTCATTGTCAAAAATCAAAAGTTCAGTGGAAACCTAATGATAATTCTTTAAAAATTGGCAAAATCTAAATCAAATGATTTTTTTTTTTCTTTACTTCCCTTTTGCTTTACCCTGGGCTGGGGACAGCTGCTAGACTGCACTGCCCCAGTCCCAGCTCTCCCTCTAGGCCTTGCTGCGTCTCAGCTCGGAGACCTTGTAGTGCGGGGGGGCTCGGTGGAACCACTCGGACCAGGAGCCATCGTAGACGGCCACGTCGCGCTTGCCACACAGGAAGGCTGCCAAGGCAATCTGACACGCCGTGACGCCCTTGCGGCACGTGGCCGTCAGCGGCTTCGAGAGATCCACTTTCTTCTCACGGAATATTTCCTGGATCTCCTCAATACTCTTCTCATGCCCCGTTTCTGACAGGAATGAGTGGAAGGGTATGTTCACAGCACCAGGGATGTGGCCAGATTCCAACCCTGTGAGAGTGAACCAGAAAAGGAAACATGAGCAAGGACACATTAACATAGGTGATGAAAGACACCCACAAGATACATTAGAGACATCACTGCAGATAGTCTCACTCCCTACAAAAGACTAATTTGTTCCACTTGATGATGAAGATGCAAAGTGGTATTGGGCTAAAAAGAAGAGGACAAATATTCAGCTTTGCTGAAGTCAAAATTTCCAGAATATTTAGCAAGCTATTTCCTCATTGAAAGCAATGAGATATCGAAATCTGAAGAAGCCCTAGACACGACAGGAATCAAAGAACCTCCACAGACAATGCCTTAACAAAGGTATTAAGGGCACCTGTGGTAAGAGGAATAAAGCAGTGCACTTCCAACCTTCCCCAGGTATGCCAGCAGTAGGAGTGACACAGTTTTCAGAACAGGAAATGTGGCCTGTATGTGGAATTTGTGAAAGTGGTTATCTGTTCACAGTTTATTCTTGCATCACCTTAAAATCATATTTCAGAAACATATATAAGAAATCATAAAGCAATCTTAAAGTCAGCCACATCACTGCTGAGGCAGCTATCCTGGGACAATGGGGTCAGAGAAGTCAGAATTTAAATTTTTTATCACTTCTTATCTACTCCATGGATGAAATCAGCACAGGTTCTGTTTTTCTGCTGGTGTATCTAACCACTTCAGGCAAGTTCACAGCTGTATGTCCAAACAAGGTCTTCAGAGAGTAGCAGATATAAAAATACGACGGACATCAGGTTGGCATCACAACCTTGATATTCTGACTCTTAAGGCTTAATAATGGAAGCTTTTCCAATCATTTTGAGAGGCTTTGAATCAAGCCTCATTGAAGCCAAAACCATTATGTATTACACTGAAAATGTGTTTCAGGGAATGGTTCTTTGCTAGGTTTGAACTTCTAATGAGACAAATCTGAAAAAAATCACATGAACAGTAATCTGTTTCACTGGCAGGTATCCAATTGCCCAACTCATTGGGAGAACTGGTCTTGGGACATGGAAGAGATTGGGGCAGTTTAATAATTTGACCTTGTTACAGTCAAATGATTAAACTACACCCAGACAGAGATTGACATCACACATAATGACACTGCAGCTTCATCACTATGCAGAGTGGTAACATGGCATGGTGAGATATAAGGGGAAAACAGCTTTGGCACGGAATTGAAGGGAATTTTTGCTCTGCTGGACAAAGACAGAGCCTAAAGACAATCAAAGCTGCCCTGAGTCAGCTTCACAAGTTCTCTTCCTGTTCCAGATGGACCCTCTTTGTCTCTTGATTCATCCTCCCCAAGTGCATTAAAAATACAGCACAGTTGTCTAGGAGTCACCTCATGCATCCTTCAGAAACGTTTAGCATTACTGAGAGAAGTTGGGAGAAAAACTGCTGACTTCTTCAGGGACTAATATTTAAAAAGGAAAATAAAAAATAAAAGAGGCAGTGTTTTGGACTGATGCTTTCACCACATTTTTTCCAGTTCCAGAAGACAAGTTCATCACTTCAGTACAGAGAACTGCAAAACTCATTCATCAATAGTGTCTGTATGACAGAGAGGAAATAAAAAATGAAGCAAAAACTGAGAAAACATTCAGCCAAGGATTTCTGCAAGGCTCTGCTGCAGTACCAGTGATGACCCCAACATAGACAAGTTTGTGAGCCATCCTAGGGCACTGGGAAGTGTACGGAGATCAGGAAGTCCTGCAGGATGAGCTATAAGGGAACTCTTGCTCAAAGAGGCGTGCTGGGCCATCGATTCACTTCCTAGGTATCCCAGGCACCATGGTAATTTATCCCTTCTCTAGACTGTTCACACACCTTAAAATAGGTTTGGACCCCTCTCTTCCTGGAGACTGACGACTCATCACCCTTAAACAACTCTTCAGGTAGGAGCTGAGCAGACCTGAAAAAAACCCACTCATTTTAGAGCAGTTTTGACTTTCATCTATAGGGAGACTTTCTTGCTCCAGAGATTCAAAACTCTGTTGGAGTCAGAGACCAGTGCTTGCACTCTGCGGGTGAAAGATGGGTAATTCTGTAGAAACTGCATTTATTCACATATGTGGGTGTTCAGCTGAGAAAGAGCTGCAACTGCACAACCACAATCCCTTGGACAGCCTAAGAATTGCTCTCAAGTGGCTGAGGAAGCTTTATAATCTCTCTCTGCTACGTCAAGAGCAGAGAAACAAAGGGCTGGAAGGCAAGGCTGGATGCAGCTGGAAATTGAACATGGGAGAGGATACAACTGCTCCTGTCCCATATGAAACAGAGGATACTCCATGCCAGAATTCATGCAGTCACTACTAGAAACTCCAGGAAGGAACCCTAGGACTTGCACAGCTTGGGCCTCAGCTACCTCAGTAATCATTTTATAAGATGCCTTTCAAAAAAGGATCCATCTCTATTGTCATGAAACTTCCCACTGAAGAAATGCCTGGCTCATGTGAGGAGGAATGTTAATTTCCAGTGTTCAGATCATCACAGTCAGTCCGTACACTATTTAACCTTGAGTTACCACTGCCCTATGGCCAAAATTGGTTTTCTGCCCTTCTGCTATTGTTCCAACAGACTGAAGGCAAGCCCTCAGCACCCCCAACAACCTCATGTTCTTAGCCTAAACCCAGTAAGAGCCCATTAGATACACTCTTCTCTATCATGGCCACCCTAGAAACGGCTCTAGGTGTCCAGCACGCTTCTGGATAAAGAAGTGGCATTTCCTACCATCACAGGTGGTAGACAGGAGCTGCCAAGGCTGTTGTCAAGGCTAAATCACATGTGATGCTCCTGCACCCAACTGATTCATCCAAGTCTTACCCTGTTCTATTGCTTCCAAACATGGGTGATCAGCTTGCAGGAGGAATACAAGCAGTTCAGTGTTTCGGGCTACTAAGCATTCGAGTTTGCTCTCTGTAGTGTTATCTTTCCTGTCACTCATACATCTGCAGGTGGCACCTCACATAAGACTCCCCATGTGGTCATTTAGACCTTCCCATGGCTGTGCCAGCAGCGTATTTCAGTAACAATCTCCAGTTTTCAATGCCTCCACGATTCAGGAAAATATGAAACAAAACATGGAAGCTTAACGATGGCACCGTGCTGGCAACTTCCATCCCACAGATCTACTTTCAGTACATGCTGTTCTTATACCACTCATCTCCTTTTCAGTCAATTTTTAAAATCAACAATACTTGTGCTATTTGCCCTTTCCTCATATTGAGATAATAAATGCCTCTCTAATGTTATGCCCAAAGCATTAATGAAGTCCAGATGGCACAGCCCTACCTTCCAGGTGCTCCCAATGGCTGGAAGAAAAGATCAGACTTAACTTCCAGATATGCATGTTCCCATTCCTCTCATCTGGCAAACCAATTCTGTTGGCAAGGAAATAAAGCCCTTGGCTGCAGTGCAAGTCTACCAACAAATTTAACCAATTTTCCTTTTGTTTAAAGCAATTTTTCTTGAAGAGTTGTTTGAAAGCCTCCCAGTCTATCCCTGTTAAAAGACCACCAGCTGACTAGGTTGTGCTGTACCCCCTATTCTAAATTTGAAGTTTGCAATTTTTTGTCTCACAGAACCATGCTTTGAATAAATGTATAAAATTCTTGCCTCATGAAGTTGCAATGTCACATGATTGATTTTTGACACATATTTGGGATCGAGGTGATCTGTCTCACTGATCTGACATGGGGATATCGTTTTGTTAGCCCTCTCCCTGCCATGCACAATTATCCTTAGGAGAGAAGAACACATGGGAGCACACACTCAGGGCTCAGTATAATGCTGAGACCACACACAAACAAACTTCCACCTGGAACCCCTGCTAACTGCACAGCAACCTTATTTACTCTTTTTCTCCTTGTTCTCTTTTGTTCACTCCGTTCCAGAAGTTTTTGTTATTTAATTCCTTTTGCCAAGTCTCACTCAGCTTGGTGTCTGGCAATCCTTCCTCACAATTTATAACCTGTAATATGTTATCTTCTTCCCTACTTAATCCCCTTTTCCACATCTGTTAGATTCTCTGCTTACATATTGTTTTTATTGTTGGCTATTTATCTAAGACCATAGACCCTCCTCTCTAGCCTCCCCTCTGCGATAAAAGCTCCAGATGGAATTTCTTAATGTCAAAAAGATAAAAGATTTGCTCTGCCCATATTTAACTCCCTGTGGCTTTGGAGTGTGCTGGCTGCAGATAGTTCTTTTCCAAATGTCTCCTCTGTTGCCTCCTTGTTTATCTCTCTCTTCCATTCAAATTGTATGCCTTAGAAGGAACAATTACTGATCTTGTCTAACCTACCGTGAACACATTGTAAGGAACACTTTAGGCTTGGTCCTGGCCAGCTCCCTCAAAGTCCTTGTGGTTCCTGTGGGTTGAAACAGACTTTGATAAAGTCTCTCACTCTCCATTGCTGTGTCCCAAGTATTAGTACATGACCAAAGCAAAGCCAGTCCACTCCCAGCTGCAGAATCCTCTCGGAGGAGAGGGGGGAAGAAAAACGTACATTTCATTCTCATTCCCACTGAACATTCAAGATGAGCAAAAGCTTTATGTTTGGGGCAGGTAGGATGGAAAACTGGAAAAATGGGCAAAATCTGGAGAGTTCTATATGCAGGAGGAAGACAAGGACTAGTTCAGGGCTGAGAATGAGAAGAAAAATACCTGTAAGCTCACTAAATGATTATGGGTTTGCTCTCTTTTTTTAGAGGATAGAGTTCTTGTCTGGCAACTTTCCTCTCTTTTCTCAGATGTCTGCAAAAGAATTCAGAAATTCAGAACTTTTCTATATGCATTTGCTTAACTATAGTTCTTGTTCATCAGTTTTCCAACACTCAGAGAGGGTCAGCACTGGCAACCATCATGTAATTATTTTTATCATCAGCCCTGGACAGCTAGTTCCTGCAGAAACACAGCAGGGTGCAGGGACACTTCGAACTACTCGGTGCATAGGTCAGGGCTGCACATCTGTCAGGCTTATGCTGCACACTCTGCATGAACACCTGAGCTTTTCATCTAAAGCAATACCTGCATTTAAGACCTATGCGACCTGGCCTATAGAAAGGTCCTTTTTTCTCCACTCTGGCAACTTTAGTGAACCTCTCCCAGCAAATAAAAATTAGTCCTATATTATGGCTTATCTTAACCAGTACAGAAGTTAAAATCAAAGCAAGGATAAAAATAAAAGAGGGACAATTAATTCTTAGCACAAAGAACTGAAAAACTGAAGAGGCAAAAATGTCAGCTGCAATTAGCCTCTTCTAGAGATGAGGTTCACAGAACAGGAGAGATTAATTGACTTAATTAGGAAGTCAAGAACTGAAGCAATAATTAAACTGAAATCACCTGAGAAGGCAGCAAGTTGCTTAACCTGAAGACCATTAGTCTTCTCTAAATTGCATCTTCCTTGATTGGATGACCCCTGCAATTAATCAGCATTGATTTTAAATTGCTGTTTTAGGTGTAAGCACTGTCTTCTACCCACCGCTGGCTGGTGTGCTGCTACTGACTAGCTTGGTTCAGAGAGCTGTCAAGCTCCTGTGGAATGAGCAGCTGCAGCTGGAGTGCTTATCCTGCTGGATCTGCTGTGGGAAGCAAAACTGGACCACCACAAATAAGCTGTTCCATGCTGACTCATTTCAAAGGAAAAATCTGTTTTGAAGATGCTGTTGGGGCTGCAGTATTTGTCATCTGGTGACAACTCTCACCTTGGGAAAGAATGCAAAATCCACCAGCTCCCAGCAAGGAGCATTTTAGTCACATCTTGAGGTTAAAATTCAACCTTCACTTTGATGGGCTATGGTAGGAGAAGAAATAGAATGAGTGATAAGTCTAACTTTCCCTTACCCCTGCCAGAGTCTTCTCCATCGCTCCCATTACCTCTCCCACCTTCCATGTTGTCTTTGTAAGGAAAAACGTGTTGTGTCCCCCCCTCCCCCCATTGACACCTGGGCCACCACGTGTAAGGAGTCATTTACAGCCAAATGCTCCTGAAGTTTGGATGCAGGAATGCACTTCAGGACATGGCGTCACACTAACTGGCTGTACAGCAGCACACATATGTGAACAGCCAGGAGAGAACAGCAACAACCTGTGGGGCAGCATGACAGCCCAGCCTGGGGACCACAGAAACCCACTGCATGTTCTGGCACTGTGGGCCCGCTAGAGACCCCAACTGCTGCTGCTGCTGAGTTTTTCTGTGCTTTCTTCTAGAAACTCTTTCTCTTCCAACCATTTCTGTGAGTCCCCTGTTGAGGAACGCATTCAGTGCAGGCAGCTCAGTGTGCAGCTGCAGTGCCAGCCGCAGGCTGGGCCCTGGGCTGTGAGAGCCCCAGGCAAGAGGCCAGGGACTGGCACTGACCCTTTGCACAACAGAGGGCACGGGGCCTGTGGCACAGCCAGGTGACCGGACGCTGAGACACAGCAGGAGCTGAGGACTCAGCAGGAAAAGCCAGGACTTTGTCACACACAGATTGGGAGAGCATAAAAGTTCAGTGTTTCCTTTGTTTAGGTCCCTCCTCGGAGGCACGAGCTCAAGCTGCTTCTCTGTTATTGTGCTGTTAATAAATTGCTTTAAAGAACCAGGCTTTTGAGGCTCTGCTGAGGAAAACCCAGGCTCTGGACGGTAAGAAAACCTGGCCTGAGTGTGTGTGCGGGGTGTGTAGGGAGTGAAGTGGTGCACCTATCCGTTCAACGGAGCTGCCTGCTGAGAAGGGGCTTTGGTCCCAGCAGTTAAACGTTTCTGTTGGTGGGAGTGTGATTGCCAGAGCGCTTCCTGAATGGTCAGTCAGGAAAGTTTCCTTTACACCCTTTCAGAGGGGAGGTTATTCTGGGATACACCAAGGCTTAAGTTACATGGGAAGGGCCTCCTTTAACCAACTTCAATTTCATTCCAGGCACACTGCTGTACCTGCTGTCCCCACTGCACAGGACTTGCACCCCTGCTTCTTGTGTGTCCAGTGTTTCACTGAGGTAACAAAATTTGTTTTTGTTCCTGTAACTTGAAGCACCTAAAAGAGAGAGGCTGACACCCCATACATTTGCTAAAGGCTGCAGACTCTTCTTACATAAGCAAAAGAACAAAGACCAGCCCAAGCAAATTCTCTGTTTGCTGGGAGTCAGAACAGTAAGGAGAATGTCCCTTGGGTTACTGTATTACCTAAAACCTTGGCTTTTGCTAGCGCACTCATTATGCTGAGAGGTGTCTGTATGAATGCTGATAGTTTGCATGTGTCTGCTGGTTTCAGATAGGACCCTGAACAAACCCCTGGGAGCTCTCATCTCCCGTGTTTGCATTTTGATAAACTTCTGCAGGGTGTGGGATGGGAGATCCGGGAACCAAGTGACTGCAGCCCATTTCTGCTATTTCCTCCTGCAGCTTTATAGCCAACTGCAACAAAAGCATTCAGTGATGGCATCGGGGTCTGAACGTGCAACTGTGGATCCCTTAAGGTAATCAATGAGTCGGGCTGAGGCATGCCTGTGCTTTAGGAAAATCTGTTTGATGGCCGCCAGGAGCTGTTACTCCCGGTCTACTACTGACATTCATCCCGTTCTGGGGCAGGTGCCAGTCCCACCTCCATTACCTTGGTCCAGCTCTGTCCCCCGAAACCGGCCCTCAGGGCGGGAATCCACCACCTGGAACTTTAGGGACGACACGTTCTGTACCATCTCCTCAAAAGTCTTCACCAGGGCCCTGTTCAGCCTGGCCTTAAAGACAGCCGGGCTGGGCTGGGTGGCCTCCGCCGTGACGGGGTGCCCCTCCTTCACCCAATTCTTGAAGCCACCGTTCAGCACAGAGACCTCCTTGTGCCCGAAGGCCCGGAACATCCACCAGGCGCGGGGGGCGTAGAAGGTGCCCACCTCGTCCCCGTCGTACACCACCACGTGGGTGTCATTGCTGACCCCCAGCCCCCCGACGTAGTCGGCGAAGTGGGACTCGCTGGGCAGCATGAAGTCGTAGGGGGAGGACTTGTCCCGGCACTCCTCGATGTCGAAGAACGACGCCCCGGGGATGTGCCTCTCCTTGAATTCCTGCCGGGCGTTTCGCTCCTTGGGGGGGTACCAGGAGGCGTCCAGCACCC
>VWZN01002329.1:376550-400285 GCA_013396955.1 Regulus satrapa | reverse complement strand
CCGAGCACTCGGTCCTTGGGGCTGCCCCGCTCCGCTCTGGCTGCTGTCAGTGCTGGCTGGGGTGTCTGGATGGGGCTAGAGGGGCTGCGTGGGGACTGCCGTGGCTGTCCCGCCCGGGGCGTTGGTAGGGATGAGCTCTGGGAAACCTCTTCCAGAACTGGAGTATTTCGAGCTCCTCACTGTAGGCTTTGCCAGCACCTCAGCACAGACACGGGTCCCAAAATGCATCTTTGCCCAGTTGGTTTTGGAAAGGCTGGTCTCTAATGTGTGACTCTCTACCTTCTGCAGTCAGGTGGACTCAGGCAGAATCCAGAAATCGGCTAATCTCAGCCAGGACTCGGGAGCGATGTCGCAACAACTCCTCTACCGAGCTCTGGTGTCTGCAAAATGGCTTTCAGAAGCCATCAAGTCCCAGCAGGCTGGCCTGGCATTGAGAATCGTGGATGCATCCTGGTATTTGCCGAAGATGAAGCGTGATCCGAAGCGGGAGTTTGAGGAGCGCCACATCCCCGGCGCCGTTTTCTTCGACATTGACCAGTGCAGTGACCGAACCTCGCCTTACGATCACATGCTGCCCAAGGCTAATGACTTTGCCGAGTATGTGGGGAAGCTGGGCGTAGGGAATGATTCCCATGTTGTGGTGTACGACGGCAGCGACCAAGGTCTCTTCTCAGCACCCCGGGTATGGTGGATGTTCCGGGTCTTTGGACACGAAGCTGTCTCCCTTCTGGATGGTGGCCTGAAGAACTGGCAGCGAGAGGGGAATGCACTTAGCTCTGGGAAAACCCAGGTAGCCCCATCTGAGTTCCATGCCTCCTTGGACAAGTCCTTGGTGAAAACATATGAGGATGTCTTAGATAACTTGGATTCCCGTCACTTCCAACTAGTGGATGCCCGTGCTGCAGGACGGTTCCGGGGAGTAGAGCCAGAGCCCCGAGATGGTAATGTGCCTTCTGAGACAGTGGCATTATAAAGTGGGATGTAATTTAAGGTGCCCATCACTTTGACTCCTGTAGAGGTAATGCTAGGAAGTAATGGCTGTCTTTTATGGGATAGGAATTCAGGCAGCATGTCCTCCTTTCCTTTTGACTAGCAAGTGCTACTTTGTGAAAATTCAGCAGTGAGGAAGCCATGTATCTTTTTTCCTCATGAGAGGCTGGGGTGAGGAACATAGCTTTAGATACACCCCAAATATTCTCATTGGTCTCTTCAACAACTGGGGCTACTCTTCCCCTCAGAATGGCCTGTGGAGGTGCTTCATCAGTGTGGGTTGCTCTAATGGGGAGAAAGATGTGGAGGGAACTAGGGGAAGTAATAGAAGTTGAAAGGGTTGGGCCCATGTGGTAACATGAAGATTACACATAGAGCCATCCTTCCTGAGTAATCAGTAATCTAGTAAAGCAAAGTGTAACAAAAATAAATGTACTCGTTTTAATGAAATGCACCAAGCAGTAAGTATTCTTCTCAGTGAAACAGAAGAGGCTTTGCAATAGACTTGTCCCAGGCAATAGAGGTAAATTCCTGTCTGTATTGTTTTTTTTCTAGGAATTGAGCCTGGGCATGTCCCTGGGTCGACGAGCATCCCCTTCACTGATTTCCTCACGGAGTCTGGCTTAGAGAAGACCCCTGAGCAGATCCGCACTCTGTTCCAGGAGAAGAAGGTGGACCTCTTAAAGCCAGTGGTAGCCACTTGTGGCTCTGGGGTCACTGCCTGCCACGTGGCTCTGGGGGCCTACCTCTGTGGCAAGCCAGATGTCGCAGTGTACGACGGGGCCTGGGTGGAATGGTACATGCGGGCACAGCCTGAAAATATTATTTCTGAAGGAAAGGGAAAAACAGTGTAATAAGCTGCACTGCTTCCCAGCTGTGCACGTAGTAGGTTGCCTTGAAACAGGATTTGGAAAAGATGGGTTTAGCATTCCTGGTTAAGCATTTTGAGATGAAAGCGTTGGATAACAATTATGCGCACATGGTGCTTCGGCACTTTCTCCTTACCCTGCTGCTGCTTAGGAGGATGAAGATGACAGCAGTTCTGGGCAGCCAGCTCTAGGTGATTCTGCTTGAGCAGACAGGGGTGGAACAGATGTCCTCCCAGGGTCACTTCCAACCTCAGCCATTCTGTGATTCTGTGACCATTTCACCATATCAGATGGACGGCAGAGAGTGCTGCTGCCAGCATGGGGAATTAATTGGGTTAAGCCAAACTCCTGACTCAAAACATTCAGTCATGTTCATTCATGGGATGGTCATACTTCTGTTAACTGTGCCTCATAATCCTGCTCTCTGCCTCTGTTCCACCCATGCATGTTATGGCCATTTTGAGTACAAAACTTTGTGGAAAGAGATGGCTGTTAACGCAGCAAATATGGCATTCAGGCTGGCACTTAGGCTGGATACATTGCATTTCTTCTTCTACTTGGACTCTAACTACAGTGTGTACTTAGCCAGCCTTGTAGTCCCATAGTCCAAAATCCTCCTTGAGAAAAAGAAAAGATTCTGGGATTTAAACAATGTAAATAAACATGTTTCAAGGTCCTTTTGCTGAATGGAACTTATGTAAGTGTTGTTTGGGTGAATCCTTTTCAGGAATTCTGTTTTTATGGAATCATTTTGTCCACAGTGAGATTCAAATGAGGTATTTCCTTCTCTCTGTGTGAGCAGAACCACACCTCTTATCCTCAACAAGCTCTTTGACCCAGGAAATACAATGGCATGCCTCTTTCTCATGTTTCTCTAACATCTTCCTGCTTTTGGTCCTTGTCCACTTGCTTTTTTGCTTTAAAGTCTGCAGTTGTCAGTTACAGCTCTCTTCTTGAAACACTCAATGTCACCCTACATAGTGGACAATGGACAGCATGGGTATTTTCATTCTTACCATGTAACCTTCCTCTAAAAACAGCAGAGGAATACAAAGGAATAGCCAACACTGGCACCTCTTTTTCCCCAAGACCTTTTTCTTTTATGTCTAAAAATTGAAAGCACACCAGGTAATGATACGCCTGATAATGTTCAAGAATTTGTTATCTCTGGGATTTTCTCCTCTACAAAAATGGCCAGAACAAAAAAAAAAAATCCCACAGAAACCTCACACAAAAACAAAAGCCTGCATCTCTTCTGGCCTACTGGTAATTTAAAAATTAATGAGACAGTTTCTTCTCTTAGACTTGCAGCAACAGGTACCTGTAGACATCTATGGATGATGGGGTTGCCCTTTCTAGGGAATGTGGTGGGTGCTTCTTGTCACAGGTTTGACTGTAAGGACAGGATTCTTCCCTATTGCTGAAAGTTTATTCTTTGCATTTCCTCTTACCTCTTTTGGCTGCTTCTTCTTGGCCTTGGCTTGCATGCATGCAAGCTCTGTTTCAGCTGTTCAGCTCCTGGGCAGCTGGAGTTTCACTGTCCAGTTAATTTCTTCCTCTGTCCTCCCTGCTCACATATATGGTCTGACACCCAGAGACTGACAGCCTGCAATTTCCCTGCTTGCATCCAGACTGACAACCCAGCTCTTCAAGGACTTGGGCTGGCATAGCAGCACGTGCTGAGTATACAGAGTGCACAGGGGTCTGAAACAACTGACCCTTAAGTACACAGAGAGGTTGATTTTGTGATTATGTGGCCAGATGAGTGCTCTGCCTGCTCTGTTTCTCCAGGAAAATTTAGTTATTAGGAAAATTGACATATTGTTTCAGACTTATTTGCAATAAATGCAGGGAGATGGCTCTTGTGTGTCCTTCCAGGGTATTTTTGATGCATCATAAGCACTGTGTTTCTTTTTTTGCCACTGACCCAGCAGTCCTTGGGGTCAGTGGGAATCTCTCTGCTTCCTCCTGAGACTGAGATGCTTTTCTCTGTCCTGTGTGTCGCAGGGAGGTGTGTGGCACAGCCCAGCCATCCACCTGGAGATTGCAAATTAAGTGGAAAACCTCCCTCTCCCCTTGCTCTACATTTCACCCCTGTGGCTCAATGACATCTAGCAGGGCCCTTCCCCCTCTCTGGTATTTATGCCAAGCTTGGCAGTACTCAACTGCCCTTCTTGGGCTGAATTTTCCGCTACGAAATCTCAGTGATTCTTCCCAGCTTTTGGCAAATCTTTTCCGCCATGCATAACTTTGCCTTGATTTCTCCACAGAGGAGAAACTGAGATTTTCCTTCCCACAGCAAGATATTTTGTTTTTCTGGGGTATTCCCTTTTATATAATGTATCTAAAATCTATCCAAGAGTGTCTTCTGATGTTCCGCCTCCTTTTAGTTGAGATCTGTTCTGGTGATGCAGGCAAAGCACTGAGAACGCTGTGAAGACCGAGACAATGTTTTCAAAGCCTGGAGACTGCAAAAACCTATTTTGAGCTATAACAGATGCTACTGGACATATGGAACAGCTGAGGGGACTTACACCAGGACTATAAATGTTCTGCAGATCTTTACGTCCCTGACTCAGTGGGTGGCTTTCCTATAGGAACCAAAAGCTGGAGAGAAGTGAATATAATGCAAACCACTAATGTTCATGACTTTCCTGTGGAAAATTTGCAACAGGGAATTCTGAATACCACATCTTCGGTTGAGTAGGGCTCGTGGTAGACAAAAAGGTAGTCTAAACAACAGACATGATGTAGGAGGAAGGTCACACTGACCTGTGGCTAACTCGAGGCTAGAGTTTTTACAGCTCTCCATATAACTTTGAGAATCTCACGAATCTCAGACCAATATGTAAACTCCTTATTGGCTTATTGGTATATTTTACTATCTGCCATACTTTTGTCCTGAAGGAGCTTGGATTCTGTGAAAACAGTCTGATCTAGTCAAAAGCAATCCCATGGTCCCCTGTTCTTCACTTGTCTTCTTTGTCACCTGCCTTCTTCTTCCTTCCATACTGCTTCCTAGCAGTCAGGTTGCACTATTTCACACTTCATTTCCCAGCAAACTTTTTGTTCCTCTGCAAATTTTCCAAATTCTCAAGCATCCCTTCTTCTACCAGCACCACTGGCCTGATCACTGCACGAGCTGTGGTAATTGGTATTGCCTGCAGGGACATTTTGTATTCCTCCCATCTCTCCTGGTCCCAGCTTACAGCCACGTGCTGCACAACCATTCTCTCCTTCTCCCAGGAATCTTCTAGCAAAGGTGCTTGCTGCGTGATGCATGTCCACACACAGGCTTTGCACACTGCTTTGAATGCAGGTACGTTGCTCACAGACCTTGTGCCCCACAAAGGGCTGGAGGATGATTAGCTTGCCTATATGCCATGGGGCCTTTCTCTTCATGCTTTAATATGCCTGGCTCAGCTGCCAGTCAAGCTGGATTTTATTCAACTGTGTCCACCCCCAAGTCCAGTGTAGGGAATTTTATTTTCCAGATTCACTGTTGGCTTACTGACAAAATGTCAGAGCATCTTCTCTTCTCCACTTCCCGCAGAAAAGGGAGTGGTGCTGATCCTACATGGACATGCCAACTAGTTCTTCCTGGTTTCTTCTCCAGTTCCTCCTGCCAGGTAATTCCCCAAATGTGTTCCCAGCCTGTCAGAGTGGTGACACTGTCCGTGCCAACACATGGTGATCCCTGTTCCCACTGCTGTTCCACAACACATTTCCATAAGAGCAGCTCCACAATGCCAGAGATTCATCATATGCCATGTACCAAGCTGCAGAGCACTGCAGTGTGTGTAGCCTTCTGCAGGATTCCATTGCAGGCCTGACTGCTGAACCAAGACATGCCCAATTCACCCCCTGCTCTGTTCTCCTCAGCTCTTGTTCAGCCCAGGATCCAGTGGCTGTCAAGTTTTTCCCGCTCTCAGTCCATCTGTGCAATGATCCCCATGATTTCACAGGGGACTCTGCAAGTCTGTGGGGTCTTAGAGCATCACACAGCCCCGTTCAAGCTCTTACCTCTGTTTCTGTGCTTATATTTTATATACAGTTATCATAAAGGCAGGAGGAACAAGTCATAGAGTCATAAAACATTAAGGTTGGGAAATAACTGATATGATCGAGTCCAGTCTTTGACTAAACACCACTGATTGCCTGAACTTACCTCTCCTGTAACTTGATTTTAGGGGACCTTAACAAGGGCACATTGATTGCATCTCAGAACTACAACTGGTGATCGTGTGCAATCAAGTCTGTCTTTAGCCCGTGCCACCAACTCATTAGAACATTTTAGTTGGCAACTCAGCCCACACTGACTTCTTTCTAAAGAGGATTTTCATGTGCTGTGGGGAAATCCCTGGCCTGGTGCATTTTCAATGACTTCTTTGCTGTATGTTGCAGTAAAAAGACTCTGATGTTGAAAGTGGTGTTCCTTGACATCTTTCCTTACTCCCAGTGTACCTCTTCAGATTTAGCAATTTACGTTTTTACCCTGTGGCCCTGAGGTGAGCAAGACTTGACATTCCAGCCACAAGTGGACAATGGTATTGATGGAAGAAAGTATGCCTTGAATATAGACCAACCTGGACTTGTGAGCAGCATTGTCATGGGGGAGGTTGGAAAATAAGGTGTTGAGAACAAGAGATGGACCCTAAAAAGGAGAAAGAGGCTGAGGGGCTGTGAGAGGAGGAAAAGGAGCGGGTAAACCCTTGGTAAAAGAGGGAAAAAATTGAAGGCAGGGCAGATTTCTTGGAGGGGGAGATAAGGGGCTATAGGCTGCCACCCAACTGCTGCATTCATATCAGAAAGCCACTGTCCTCACCCCAGTTCTGTGCTGGAGATGCAGCCAGTCAGACACGGCTCTGCAGTCCTCACACACCAGAGTGCAGGGCAGAGGTCTCTCTCTTGCTGTGGTTTGACTCAGAGCCAGAATTAGGAGGACAGCAGTCTGACAGCCCAGAGCTGTGTGATGCTTCGGCCTGGGTCAGTGTTAGTCGGAGCATCTTTGATGCAGGTTACTGCTCAGTCGAGGCTGGTCCCAGGGCTGGGCAGTAATTTTGGCCAGAGCTTGCTCCATATAGGTAGACAAAAATATTTTTTCATGCTCTGGTAGTGGTCACTAGTGCTGGTTCAAAATTATTTGAATTTACACAGTGAAGCAGCTGAATTGTTCTTGTACTTATATTACCTGAAGGTCAGCAATCATGAACTCTCTCTTCCTCTCCTCCCTTTGACATTCCTCCACAGAAGGAGCAAAGTACACATCCATGAAGGAAATCCTGGGTGATCTGGGGGAAGGGCAATGCCTTCTTCTGTAGTGATAAAACGGAGTGATTTGCAAGTAAAAGAAGAAGGAAGGACAAGAAGAAAAGGAATGTAGGAGTAAAACATAATGTTTCTCTTTACCCAGCCTCTTCACTCAATAACCCCCCACCTCAAAAGGTGCTAGGATCTAAATACAAGAAAAAGAAAGTGCTGTGTGTCTCTGCAGTGCTGCATTGCCTTAACAAGGAAGAGCCAGGAAGTTGCTTAGGTAGAGGAAGGTTTTGAGCCACAATGGGGTGAAACACCAACCTTTCCTTTCTGTTCTTAATGTGCTCAAGCTGCTGGCAAGCACAGCTGTGCTTGGGCGGAAGTCGGAAAAGCAGAGCTGTTGGAGAGCTTGTTCGGGTTGTGTCCATACCAAGGAGTGTGTTTGAACAAAGTCCCCTGGGGCATGAACTGCTGAGCACCAGGCTTGGCCTGGCAGGAGCAGTGGCAGAAGCAGGGCTAGATTCCGTAACATGAGGTTGGCACATCATCCTGGGTAGGTAATACATGCCTGGGGCAGAGGTAAAGCACCACACAGAGCTGAGTTACAGTCTGAGCTCTCTGTTTCCCAGGCACAAACAGGAATGGCAGGAGCCCAGGGGAAGGATGCAGGGGATTTGCACTGGTAGAGCAGCGCAGGGTGGGGGGTCAGTTTGCTGAGTCAGTGACTCTTCTGAGCTGGAAGAAAAAAATTTTCCTGCCCCCTACCAGCCCTTCATGCAGATCCAGAATACCATTCCCAGAACTGTCCCTACATATGTTAGCAAGAAGGCAACTGTCTGCACATTTTGCTGCAAGAAAGTATGGCAACCGATACGGCAGTGAGCGGTGAGCTGGGGTAATGGGTGTCCTGAAGGGAATGCTGTGAAGTACAGCGCTGAGGGGCTCAATCTGCCGACTGCCGGGGAACAGGTTGTGCTTCCTGTCTCCGAGGAAGCTTGCAGACAAGACCAAGGACTGGAGCAGGCAGAGTACCAGGCGCAGGGCTGGGATCATGTGGCGCGGTGGCCTTCCTTCCAGCATCCTCACTGCAGGAACAGCGAGCTAGGAAAACTACAGTTCCCAGCACCCTTATGTGCATTTCCCTTTGAAACTACAGTTCCCAGAACCTTTTAATGAGCCAGAGAGGATGTCTATGGAAATAAACGCCGACGATTTTTGCATAACAGCCGGCACCTCCGAAGTGCTGACTGGCCCACGGTCTGTGAAAACGGGAGCAGGGGAAAAGCCAGGGAGTGTCAGCGCTGTGGAGCTGTGGCTCTGCCCACCCCAATTGCCGTAGTGAGATCCTCCAGCACCGAGCAACCTTCCTCTTCTCAGGACTCCCTCGGTAATCACAGGGAAGATCCTGCCCCGCAGGAAACACGGCTGCTGCGGAGGGAGAGGCAGATAAACTACAGATCCCGGCATTCTCCGACAGGCAGCACCTGCGGCAATCCCTGCACGCCGTGGGGGAGGTGGGGGTGAGGATGAGGATGGAGGGCAGGGAGGAGATGCAGGGCGCCGTGGGGCTACGCTGCACCTGGGACATCCCGCCACCCGCTGGCACCCAGGCCAAGTGGGTGAGGCTCAATGTGGGGGGCACCGTCTTCCTCACCACCAGGCAGACCCTGTGTCGGGAGCAGAAATCTTTCCTGTGTCGCTTGTGCCAGGGCGAGGAGCTGCAGTCGGACCGGGTAAGGCAGCTGGGTTGCCTCCCGCACCGTGCCCCACCGAGCATGGGGAGGGCTGGAGGGATGCAGGGATGGAGACAGACCCCGGCCGCTGCAGGAGCAACTGAGCGAGAAATGCCTGCTCTTTCCCCTCCCCGCCTCTCCCGGGAAGGATTTCCCTATGCCAGATTCCACCTTGTTGTAGCCTGGCACCTGCCTTCCCGAGCGGGGGAAAAGAGAGGCCATCTCCCCCTCTGCTCCTGCTCTCCTTCCTCTTTGTAACTCCATATCCTGGTTCTGCTTCCCAGCTGTGTCTGCCTGACTCAGCCTTGTTCCTGTAAGGGGATCTCTGCTCTCTCGCACCAGGCCTGGATACACAGTTGCACAAAGGGACTGAGGCCTGGTTTTGGGGCTTTTTCAGCTGGGTTGATTCATGCTGAGGTTGGCATGCAGAGCAGACCAATACAAGAGTTAAAATCCAAGCTGGACTGACTTGGCTAGGGACTCTTGGGGACCCATGTTTTCCAAAGAATCTTAGAAATAGTGGACATTCTTGCTTAGGTTTGTATTTTCTTGTATTCTAGGGCATTTGAAGGTTGGTTACAAGTTTTCCTTGGGTTTTTTCTCCTTGTAATCTATCTCTGTTGCTAGGATGAAACTGGTGCATACCTAATAGATCGGGACCCCACTTACTTTGGACCGATTCTAAATTTTCTCCGTCATGGGAAGCTGGTCCTGGATAAAGATATGGCTGAAGAGGGTGAGTTGTGGAGCTCAGAAAAATCCCGCTTGCCATAGTCAGGAAAAATAGGACTTGTGGTCAATCTTGTTGTCTCTTGTTCTACTTTTGGATGTTGATCTGGGGGAATTTCAGGGAGGGATAGCCCTGCAAAGGATGATGATGTCTCCTTTACTGAAGGGGTTTGGAGTGGGTGAGGAAGGTGTCCTTGGCAGGTCTTGGGGCATCCCAACTGTCTGGCAGAGATGTTACCAAGACAGAAGCAGGCAAGATCTCAGAGCCTCAATAAGCCATTTTTTACTTGGTCCTGATCTACTTTTAACCAGGCTCTGTGATTGAGTTTTCTATTAATGTCTGTTTCTAATTAGGAATGAAAGCCCAGTAGACCAAACAAAACCGAGCTCATCTCTTCTGCTGACTGTAATAAAGACCATGATTAATCAGTGATATGCACTGTATGCAGCTTGTGCTCTCATGGGTTGTGGACTGCAGAAATTCCAGTGGAGCAAGTCAGAAAAACCAATCCCTCATTTGAGGTTGGGGTGGCTCCAATAGGATGACTTGGTGACATCACAGTGTTACCAGCCAGCAGTCCACTGTGCCTTCTTATTGTTTGGATGCTAGGGTCTAATGTGGAGACAATTCGAAATACAGGCTGTCCAGCCCTTGCCAAGCATAGTGTCTACATGGTCATAAGTCTTCTTGCCTTTCTTGCACATTTTTACCTAAAGAAAGGAATATTTTCTTCCAAATAGTCTTTTTGGTTATAATTCCAAAAATATACCCAACTAATACTACAGGATTGTAATAAGCACAATTTCAAGGTGTTTCCTACTTCATGTTTCTTGTAATCCTGAGGTCAGTTGGAGTTCATCCACACATTTCAATATCAAATCTGAAGCATAAACAGGAGTTCAGTTCATTTGCATTGCCTTTTTTTTTTTTCCTGCTGCAGTGTAAAATGAACCCATTAGACAATTCATTGCTGAATGAGAGACACGGGAGAGGTCTGAGTGTGTCAGGTAGCAAAGGATCAATCTCCCTATCTATATTTTCTTTGTACTGCCCTGGGGACATGTGCATGTGGGCTTCCAGCCACCTGTCCCTCACTGACCCTCTGGGAACCACCTCCCTTTTCCTGAAGGCCTGTTAGCAAACAGGTGAGTCTCAGGAGAGCTGAGGGATGCAGACACCATAGAGAAAAACCACAAACCTTTAAACCTTTCTCTTTACCAGTTTTGAGTTGAAGCACAGGGAAGAGAGCCAAAGATCATATAAAGTCATATGGGGCTGCAACTCCAAGTGGCCTAGGTAAATTAGGCTTTTCTAGGGACTTTTGGTGACTTGTCAGGACTGCAAGTTGTGGTTCTCTGCCTTAATAGGAGGGTCTGAGCAAGGTGGTAACAAGTGGTCGTTGAGAGATACTGGAGCCTCCAGTTTTCTCCTTGGCCAGGTACCTGGGAAAGGTATTAGCAGTCCTCTCAGCACAAACCTTCACTGACAGTGCCTGTTTCTGTAGTAGCAGGCAGCATAAGGGAGTTGGGCTGAGCACTAGAAACAAGATGCAGAGAGCCAAGCTTCAATTCTCTGCACTAAGACTTTCAAGCCTGTTAAAAAGTAAGGCAATGATATAATTTCTCCCTATGGACCTTGTGAAGCTTAGAATTATCTTTTGCAAGTCGAAAATTAAAAATGAGGTGCTAACTTTCTGTCTTTGTGGTTCTCTGTCTTTCTCAGGGATCCTTGAAGAAGCTGAATTTTATAATATTGGTCCTTTGATCCGAATAATCAAGGATCGAATGGAGGAGAAAGACTACACAGTAACACAGGTATGGCAAGATAGAGTGGGGTGGGGAAAGCAAGGGGTGTAAAAAGGGAGAGAGATGAGTCTAGAGTGGGAGAAGACTTGAGCGAAGCAGCAAGGAATGGAAGGAAGCAAATAATTAGAGGTGATGTGCTAATCCCTATGCAGCAGAATCTTGCAGGGGACAAGCTACCGCAAATTTAATTACAATAAACAAGTTGCAGGCTTGCTTTGCATCTCAGAAGTAATGTTGGATGTAGCTCCTGGAACTAAGTGATCTCTAGCTTTTGGAAGAAGGTAGCCAGTTGCTGTGGGATATAGAAGAACGTTTGTGAGGAGAGCAAAGGTGTCATGGAGAAGAGGAATCAATTCTGTGGCACAATCACACCCTGTCTTGGCCAGAAACCTTTGAAAATCTTTCTTAGAGGGAAGATTGTTTGCTATCTTACTTTTCATCTTGTTTGCCTCACGTTGTAAGCCTGGAGCAGCACAGTCACTTTGTGCTGCAAAGCCCCGTAAGCATTTGTTGCATTTGCAAAACTGCAATTTTTTTTTTTTTTACAAATTGGTTTTGTAATGGCAAGGGCAAACTCCCCATCAAAAGAGGGCAATATCTTCTGGGCACAATGCAGGAAGCACTCAGCTCAGTCCCTGCTCTCTAGAAGAGAGACTGTTCTTGCCTCCAATGACAGCACAGGAGAAAGCTGGATTGTGGTTTCCACTCCCCTTTCACCTGGGATATGGGGAAGAGGACAGGTCTGTCAAGTGTATTACCACTTCATACTGCAAGAGGGGAACAGCTTTTGGCATGTGACTGTCAGTGGGCTCTGCATTTTGCTCTCAGGTGCCTCCTAAGCATGTCTACCGTGTGCTGCAGTGCCAGGAAGAGGAGCTGACTCAGATGGTTTCCACTATGTCAGATGGCTGGCGCTTTGAGCAGGTATGGATAAGGCAGAGCAGGGGGGGAAGGAGTTGTCTTTTGGGGAAAAGATCGTGGATACCATACAGTTGCCAGGCAAGACTCCTTCCCGCTCTGAGAATACTGGGTAAGTCATTGATTGAGCCATCACACTGGCTCTTTCTTGCCCCTTTTTAGAGATTTAAAGGACACTGTGTGAGGCCAGTCTGTTTTGCATCCTGGCTAACTTATTTCCTGGCTCTCTGTGTTGTCTCCTCAGCTTAGTTTATGAGGCTTTCCACCAGGATTGTGAATTGGCCTCAGTGCTGCATGCTGGGCTTTCCGCCTTGCTCCCCAAGCGGAGTGGGTGTTTTCAGGAATATGTGCTTGTGATTCTTGCTCTCATCTTTTCTAGCTCGTGAACATTGGCTCATCCTATAATTATGGGAATGAGGATCAGACAGAATTTCTGTGCGTGGTCTCCAAGGAGCTGTACAACTCCCCAAATGGCCTGAGCTCTGAGCCCAGCCACAAAGCCAAGGTGAGATTAACTTTGCTATGGCGCTGCTCCCATTGCCTAGGAGATCCTTTGCTCTTTGCTCCTTCTCTCTCTTCTCTCTCCCTTGCAACAGTGGGGCACCTCAGTGGTGAAATACAGGGGCCTGTTCTGGTGTTCAGCACCGTGGCATTACACCTGTTGCCCAAAAGGAGGAGTGTGTGTGTTGGAGGGGTGGTGTGTGGCTGTGTGTGGCAAATGGCTTTAGCAAGTCACCCTGGCGCCTCTCATGCTACTCTAACATCCCCCTCATGCCTCCTCATGCCCATTCTCTGTGTCTCACTGCCTATAGGGCATTATTTCCCTGAAGGTTTTGCAGCATTCTCTTTCCTTTTTCTGAGTCTCAGCCTGAGGGGCAGTTATCTTCTCCTGCTCCCCTTTTGAGGGAAGGACAGAAACATTTGGCAGTGCATGACATCCCGTAGGCACCCAGGATACAGGAAGGAACACTAGCAACTGATGGCAGTTGTTGGACGTTGGTGGGGTCACAGCACTTGTAAGTGGGTTAGATACCCTGATGTGATACTCCAGAGGGAAACAAAACAGTCTGTTCCCTGACCTAGAATTGTCTTGGCCATGGGGAAAGGTCCCTTTTAATTCCAGTATTATGACAATTTCTTTGTTCCGTTGTGTGTCAGAAAGAACTGCCATGGCTCATCTTGCAAGTATCTCCATCTTTCTTCCTTTTGTCCCACATGCTGGGCCACAGAACACAGAGGAGGACCTGGAGGAGGAAGAGCAGGAGGTGGAGGAGGAGGCAGAGGCAGAAGCAGAAGCAGAGGAGAAAGGTGCAGCAAATCCCTGAGGAAAATGATAAAAATAACCCCCCAGGCATAGACTCGTCCACCTTTCTGGTGAGAGCTCACAGCTAGCAGCAGGGAAGGACTAGAACAGGTGTGGGGTGTGGGGGCTGTCCTCTCCAGGAGTTGGAGTCTCTCTGGAGATAAAGCTGATAGGGGACAGCTGTTACCATGGCTGCTGCTTTGTATTTTAAACTGTTTGGTTTATCTACGGTTTTATTTTTATTTGCAGACTGTCCATCTATTCGGGATTGTGCTAAACTCTCTTCCTGCGGACCCTCCCTCCTGCTCCCTTCCGTGTCCATCCCAGCACTGTCATCTACCTCCCACATTGCCCCACTCGCCAGCCTCCAGCATCTTTCCCTCTGCTCTCTTTGTCCCCCAGGGCTCAGAGTGGTCTCTGCCCAGGGCCCTGTCTCTCTCTGCTCCTCACTTTTCCTCCTCTGCAGGTATGTTACCTGTCTGCACTCCCAGCTCCTGCCAGCCTGAGCTCTGCATGAGTGACTCACTTCCCTCTTGTGGGTATGGCCCTGATTTGTAGAGCTTGGGGAGGGGAAGGAGGGAGGTGTGAGGTTGACTCATCCCTAAGATGGCTTTACATATTCTCATCCTATGTGTGCCTTTACCTGCCAAGCAGATCCTATGGCTGTGGACCAGAGGCTCTGGCAGCAGAAAGGAGAGTGCAGCTGGGAGAGAGGTGTAAATGGATACAAAGCAGGCAGGGATGGTTCAGGGAAGGGGTGGAATTTTGCCACGTGTCTCCGTGACACACATGCCAGATCGCTTCTCCAGACTGCCGTCCGCAGCTCCTTTGCCTGCCAGCCCGGGCAGTTTGCAGAAGGCAGCCTGTTATTTTTCCTTCCCTGCTCTCACTTCCCTGGGCTTTTCCCCCACTGGCTGTGCCAGGATGAGAGCGCAGTGGGAAAGGTGGCAAAGGCAGAGCAGAAGCAGCTGGTTCCCATTGCAGATGTTCTCACAGCTGTGTGCAAAATGAGCCTCTCCGCTCTGCCTTCTGTTTAGGAAGGCTGGCTGGCCAACATGCGTGGGACTGGATGCAGAAAGTGTTAGAAGGAGAATTCCTCTCCATACTCAAACTGTGAGGCTCCTGTTAAACCAGAGATGTTCGGTGTCAGTCTCTACCAGTCCTGATGGACGGCACTTGTTAGCTGAAATTTTTCTCTCCCTCTGTTGGAAAGCCTCCTTGTCTATGGCTGTGGGACCTGAGTGTTATCTTAAGACTCAGTGTATGTTAATCACATGGACTTTTTCTTCCTTCTGTTCTGTGTTTCCACCCTAATTTCTTTTCTTTTTCTTCTGTTTGTGTTTCCTCTGTCATTTCCCTTTTTTTGTTTCCCACTCTCCCCTCCATGCTCAGTTGCTTTTTTTCCCTACCATTGATTGCATTTCTCTTTCTCTCTCCTTCTCTAGCTGTTACAAGCCAGAGATCTGAGGATGTGATCTGAACACTCCACTCCAGCCTTTTCATTTCTTGTTTATATCTTTATTTTTGTACTGCAGTGTTATGGCAGTCCCTTGACCCACAGTGATGCCCCCAGCCCCCTTCACTCTTCACACGCAGCCTTTTTTTTTTTTTTTTTTTTTTTTTTNTTTTTTTTTTTTTTACAAACTCACCTCGGAGGCCTGAGCTTCCAGCCCTCGAGGAGGGCAGATGCTCCATGGAGCCCCTGAGCTGCTGTAGGAGTGGGAGCCCACGGCCCTCTCCTATGCCAGGCAGTCTGGATTTCCTTAATGTCACAGTGGCCCCTGGTGGGGACATCAGCGATCAGCCACTGCAGCCTGCGGTCCCTTCCTGAGCACCCTGGATGCAAACAGGGACCGAGGTGGTGGCAGCTGTGGAAGGACCAGCCCTTGCCCTTTCACTGTTGCAGGCAACTGGTGTGGGCTTGTGGCCTGGGGACAAATGCAGAGCCACCATCCTTTTCTGGGCCACCCGTATTGCTGGGAGGTGTCCCTGTGCTGGGTATCACATTCCTTGGTGCCTCCCTCCCTGTCCCCCAAAGCAGCTCTGTGCCAGCAGTGTGAGAAGGAGAATGGTGTGCTGCCTGGGTACCAGGAACATGCTGGTACCTGATGTGTCAGCCAGCACCAAGCAGATCCCAGTTTTGGGGAGCAGGGCGTTTGCTTCACTGCTGTGTCTGAAGACTCCTGAATAAAATTCACAGTCTGTTTCCTCCTTGCTGCCTCTCATTTCAAGTGGCAAGAATTCGTTCCTGCTGTAAGGGGGTGGGAGTTGGAGAAAAGGAGTTTGGATTCATCACCTGGAGCCACCAGAAGCTGCTTGTGCTGTGCCTGTCTTCTGGCGGCTGGAGGTGTTTCCGACTGCGTCTGTGCTGCATCCCCACTGCAGGCAGCTGGGCTACAGAGCAGGTTTGCTTATTGGTATCTGCACCCCTAAATCCTAACAGTAAATGAGGACCACCTGTCTGATGGACATATTGACTCCATGGACATCTGGGGTGGGGGGTCAGGCAGGGGTGTGGAAACCTTTTCCAGTTGTCAGTGCTAGGACTGGAGTTTAGTCAAAAACATGCAAACCTCAAGATAATTTTTAGCAGAGTGAGGCAAACTAGAGCCAAAAAAAAATCCTCAAATTAATTTTATTTCTAATTCCAGAGTGGCCAATTATGGCCAAAACACACACACGCACACACACACACACACACACACACACACACACACACACGTATATCTTTAGTTAAAAAAACCAAACCCACAACAGTTGCACTTTAAGCCCTGTGCCCTGAAGCCTTCTCCTTCATCTGGATTACCTGAGATAGGAGATGGAAGAGGTTGAGACGCTCTGATGTTAAAGGTATTTAGAAGGGCTGAGGGAAAGGGATGGGAGTCTGCTCCAGCATTTTGACTGGGGGAGGTGCAGCAGTGGAGGCTGGGTGCTGCTCCAGCAGAGAGGCAGGACACGTGCTTGGGGGTGCGATGCTGGACTCATGCCTGGGAGTCAGTGAGACGTGAAGAGTTGCCTGGCTGAGCTGAACAGCACACTGAACAGCACACGCCAGCTAAGAAAAGAAGCAATTAGGGAGATGGAAGAGGAGGAGTGATGGGAGGGGAAGGGGGATGAAGGATAAGCAGCAGGAAGGAAGAGGGAGGCAGATTGATTTCACAGTTACTGGAATCTCTAACTACATCAGTCACATTTTCTTTCAGCAAATGTTCCAGCATAAGACTGTGGCTGAATCACATGGTTCATGGAAAGTTCAACTTCCCTTATTCCTCTTCTCAGAATCATCAGCTTGGGACTATTGCTGTGTGTCATGTCATTGACCCCAACTCCCCCACCTGCCTCCCTTCTTCCCGCTTTTGGATGGATGGCCTAAAAGCCCTTTGGGATGCTGCCTGGGAAGCACTAATGGGGAAGAGGGTCTGCCTGCTTTTCTCTACAATCCCCGCAGCAGCCTTTTTACCCTCTTCAGAAGAGCATTCTGGGTCTGACAACATCCCACACTCTCTTTCTCTGGGAGGCAAGTGAGCAAGATCAGGAATGAGTGCCTTGTGAGTGTAGGTGTGATGGGGAGAAGAGAGAGATGCACTTTTCTCAGCTCATTGTTTGGTTCATCCAGCCTAGCACTTGAGTGATCCTGGTGTATACTCCATAGTGATTTGCACGTGCACATCCCATTCCCCAGCTGACCAAACCAGCCAGAAACCATCTGCCACTGGGTTCTTTGCAGGCCAGTGGACCTCCAGAATCACCCTAGAAAAAAGAAAAGTAAAATGAAGTGATGGTGATCCACCAGTGTCTGCTGATCCCTGATTACGCTGTCTTTGAGCCCCCTCTGTATACAGATTCCTGTATCCCCTCAATTCATGCCTGGGACATCTGCAACATTCCTTCTACCTTAGGCAGGTGTCAAAAATGGTCTCCAGTGCAAACATCTGACTTGGTTATTCCTTCATCAAGCAAATTCCTCCCCCTCAGCCGGGTCCCAAAAAGCTGATTGCTCTACTGATTCCTCCTGGTCTGTATGGCATTTCCAAATATGTGGTTAGCAAGGAAGCTTGTTGGAATTTAACTGAATTCCATGAAGGATGGCAGAGAAAAATTCCTTGAGATTGATAGTAATGAAGGAACAGACAGGACCTGTGTATGACAGGTGCTAAAGTGGCAGTGGGTGTATGAGACTGAAGTGGTTACCTGATCTGAAAGTGGGAGGTAGAGTGGAAAATGGGCTGAAATGAGAAATGGCTAATTTAACTGTATTTGGATCCTACAGCAAGGATACTGGGAAGAAGTGCTCATGAGAACTGTTGTTGGCTGCTTAGATCAGAGGAAGTGTTGGGAAAGTGACCTTGTATGGTCTCTTCCCCCTTGTTTCAGGCTGTAGATTGCATTTGTGAGACTTAGGACACATCCCACCTCTGGCAGTCAGCCCTGATCCCACAACTCCTCTGTCACCTGGCAGGCATCCTTCTTGCCCTGGTAGTACCCAGCACACAGCATCCTGGGAGTAATCATGTAGTGATAAGCCTCGCTGCAGATGTTCTGCTGGATGAGCTGCACGTCCACCTTCTGCAGAACATTGCTGATGTGCCCTGAAAAGTAGAGCACCGAAAGTAGCACAGGTTAGCTATGGCGGAACTTCCCCTAGCCCGTGCCTACCTCAGTGCATGCTGAAACCTGCCACTGGAATTTCTGTTCTGCTCTCCACTGGCATCACAGTCTCTGGCTTTCAGCGGAGCACTTTTTCTGCATGGAAAGCATAAAATTCCCCTTCATTCCTTTCCCTACAGGGATTTTTTGTGGGCACTTCAGCTTTTGGGACAAGGAGTATTCTGCTTTGGGGTAGTCTCTGGGTTGTCAGAGTGTTTGGTTTATTTCTCCCTGAAATGGATGTTAAGCTCTTCTGTCTAAGTGTACAAACTAGGAGTGTCCTGTTCTGTATAGTCTCCTGAGTGTTTCCAATTAGGAAGCAGCTGGAACAATCTGTGAGTAGGTGAAGGCACTAAGCTGACCTGAAGGGCTATTCTAGTCTTTGGATGAAGAAACACGCTGTTCCCATACAGATTAACAGACTGCCATGCCTGCCTCTCCACATGAGGTTTCAGGGCACTCAGCAGGTAACTTTGGTCAACCTATTACCCAAAATCAGAAGGAGTGAAGGAGGCACAATGTTTTGGGATTAACAAAAGCCTGTTCTGCCTATGACACATCTGAACCTAGGCTTCTGCCTCAGCACTGCTGCAGTAGGCCACCAAGAAACATTAAACCTACCCCCTTCCTTGAGGGCTCCCCAGCCAGTGATCCAGCAGTGAAGACCAGGCTCAAAGATATGAGAAGGAGCAGGCAAGCAGATGGGCTGGATTAAGGGCGAGATGATCACAGGATGATCCAGCTGCAGCAGGGCCACATCATAATCATGGCTGTCCTCCTCGTAATAAGGGTGGAGGAAGAGATGGATAACCTTGAAAGACACCTCTGTATGGCCGGTGGCATTTTGCAAGTATTTGCCCAAGTAAACGGTCCAGATGGAGGGGGAGGCCAACCTGTGGGATGCAGCAGAGGAACATGGGATCCAAAGGGCATGCTCTGCAGGTAATGCTATCCTTGTCCTAGCACATGCTGACATCTCCGTTGTTGTGACAGCGTGGGGACAACACAGAGCCAAAACAAAGGTGGAGCTGTGCAGCATCTTCTGCTATCATTGCCCCATCAAAGCTGCTCTGCGAATCCCAGCATTGCCCCTTTCCCCTGCACAACCCCCAGACAATACTGCATATATCCAAGCCATGGAGAAGCATGGCTGAGGTGCCAGAGGAAGGGTGCAGCTTCCCCATGACATTTTCATCAGTCAGAAGAGCCTCCAATCGTGCGTGACGTGGAAAGCAATGCAAATCTGTCTATCCAGCACCTCCCCTCTCCATTTACCTCTCATCCTGGAAGCAGTGCGCGGCTGAGATCACCCAACGGTCAGCAATGAGTGTTCCCCCACAAATGTGGCGGCCCCGAACTTGCAGGCTGGCCTGCCATGGCCATTCCCCTTCCACAGAATTCATACCACCCACAATCCTGCTGAGAGGGGCTTGCATTCCACAGTCTGAAGAGGAGACACGGCAGGTACTTCAGGGAAGGAAGGGAACATGATATACTGTGCCTGCCCTTCCTTTCCTACTCAGTTGGCTGAAGAGTTTGACCTCTAATTGCTTGTCTTGCCCAGCCAGCACATGCTTTATGTGCTGCCCAGGACAGGTCTAGCGAGCACTCCCTCCCAGCTCTCCCCCCTCCATCTGCAGCCTGGGGATGCCTTTGGGGCAGCATGCTGACTGTGCTAACTACTGTGCTGTCAGGAAACCCTCCTGGGTCATTCCCTTTCACTGCCTGCCGAGGCTTCAGAAAACAACAAGAAGGGAAATCAAAACATAAACTCTCTCCCTGCCAGTGGCCATGCAGACATGAGTGATTTTCCTGGCTGGAGCCTTGTACAATGGTGTATTAGGTGACACAGTGGTCAAACAGACAGCCTTGGGTGTGGGTTCAACCTGGCTGTGAGACATGTCTCTCTGGCCTGATGCCTCTGCCTAAAGGAGGCAGGGAGACCCTGTCCAAAGAGCAAGTGCCTGCTCACACTCAGCACAGAGCTGGCTCATTGCTGCTGTCCCTGCCACTGCAGGATGGCCCAGGGGCACTGGTACTGTGGGACTGAGGTGGGCAGAAGGTGGTGGAAGAAGGGACGGTGGGTGCTTCTTCTGGATGGCGGGAGAAAACAGGGCAACTTGCAGCTACATGTCATCCTGAACCTGCCTGGCTGACTTGTGGCTGATCATTTCCTCACCACAGTGATTCTCATCAGACAGGTCCTTGCAGTCTGCAGTGGTGTCACACAGGGGGTTGGGTTTCTTCACACAGGTCCCGTCTTCACAGCGGTAGGTGAAGGGACTGCAGGGGACACCTGAAAAAAGGAAGAGAAGCCAAGGCTGAGAGAGGACAGCTGGTTGTAGATGCAGCCTGAAGTCCTTTAAATGTGGAGAAAGGGCAGCAGAGAGCTTGGGGGAACTCCATAAATGATGACAGGGAATTTCCTGAACAAACAAACAGCTCACAAACATTGTGAGGAGGCTGGGCGAGTTGGTTAACTCCCAGATGGTGCCCTTTGTCACATGTGGGAAGTACTCTACAGGCAGCCTTGGTTTGAACACAGGGGTTGGCATCTGTCTTCTCAGCACTGTCCCCTCCCTACCTCCACTGCAGTGCTCCTCATCACTCCCGTTGACACAGTCCAGCTGCTGATCACAGACCCTGCTGAACTCGATGCAAGTGCTATCCTCACGGCACTGGAACTTTGCAGGGCACACTGCACAGGAGGAAAGCACATGGGAATCAGGCATGCAAGACACAGTGTGAGGTCAGGATCATGGGTGCTGCAGTCTCTACACTCTCTTTCCCCACCTCATAAGCTGTGCTTAAGACCAGCTCTATTGCAGCTGTCTTACACTTTGCTGTTGCCGACTTATCTTTTCTTGTCTTGGCCTCAGCCCCACCTCAGCACTATTTACTTGCCTTGGGGTCCATGGACTCAGTTACCACCACCAGTCCTGGTCTGCCTGCCTTGTTAGGGTTTTGTAGGACTGCATCCAGTCTGGTGAGGTCACTGTTCCTCCTGCCTTGCTGTCAACCCCAGCTCATGGGTCACTGTTTTGTACAGACCAGTACTTTCCCTTGCAGCTGAGTCCTGAACAACAAAGAATTCTGCGATGTCCATAAGTTCTGGTAGACACTGGAGGATGGAGAGGGGCCTAAGCTGCCTGCCCACCAAAGAGTTTGACTTCTGTTCACAGATTTCCATAGCAGGAACTTGTTCTGTTTGTGTGTACCATTTTCTTACTGCACTGACTATAATTCCTTCATTAATAGCACAAAGCTTCTAGATTACTGAAGACACATGAAGGTCTGAGGCAAATTTAACTTTGATTTTAAAGACAGGGATTGTTCCTTACCAACACAGAGAGAATAATCAGAGATATGCCAATGGCAAGAGTATAAGGAAGGAAATAATAAAAAATGTTTCTACTTTCTTTTTCAAATATAAAGCAATATTGGAAAACACTGAGAAAGTGTGGGGTTTCTGTCAGTCTTGGTCTGTGTCAACCTGTGGAACTGAATGACATAATATCCCTGGGGCCAAGGAGATATTTGGGTTCAGGAAAGGATTAGATATTCATTAGGATGCAAATGTATCCATGTCTACAGGAGGGAAGCATGCAAACCCTGATGTCAGACAGCTGGATGATGGGCCAGAGCACATTGTCAGCCACACTGCAGACGATACAAAACCCAGCTATAGCAATCTCAGGTGAGCTCTCACATTTCTAGCACTGAATGAAAGCTTCCTTAGAAAGATTTTCCCTTCCTTTGACTTTAGACTTTTCCTACACCTTCCTCTGAATCTTTTGAAACTGGCCACTCTCTCCAGTGGTTCAGGGCTTTTTGTCTGGGAAAAAACAACTGTAGGAAACAACTAATGAAAAGTTAGTGGTGGCAGCAATATGATGATCTCCCCCATCACACCAGAGATGAGAGAATAGATGAATTAGATGTCATGTCTAAGCCTGAATTGCTGCTCCTATGAGAATGGGGCTCTTCAGGAGTTCTGAGATGCTAAGGATGAAGCCTGCATCAGCACTAACTGCTTTTGGCATGAAGAGCTGATTGAGGCTGATCAAGGACTTTGATGCTCCCAAACTGAGACAAAATGTATGAGTAAGGATCTGTACAGATGAAGTGTCACAGATGGCCTGGGGGTAAAGAGGAGAGAGAAGGGCAGCAGGTGGGCCTGGGGAAATGTGAGCAGGGAGGGGGATGCTGAGTGGTATGACAGCAGAGGGGGCTGCAGGCCAGGGCTGAGGTTGGTTGTAGACCCTGGGTGGGAGGGAAGCATGATAAGGTGGGGACAGCTTGGGTTGGGGGCTTCTTTCAGGCTGTCTGGAGCTCTTGGTGCTCTTGGCTACTAGAGCAGGAAGCTCTTGGCTACTTCTCCCAGGAAGGCTGTGCTGTGACAGGAGCCAGGAGCATTACTGCTCTGTCCGGAGCAGGTGAAAGCCATGCAGCAGGGGGATGAGACTTTTAAGAGCACAAAGGTTGAAGGTCCTCAAGTTGAGGTACAAGGCTGTGCCTTGGCCAACCAAATCCTCCCCATCTCTCCCTACCTTCGGTGGAACAAGGGGCTGTGTCTTGCTGAGACCAGGGACCAGCAGGGCAAAGAAATCACTCACCACAGTTTCTCTCATCCAGCCCATTGGGGCAGTCTTTGATCCCGTCACAGGCTGGGACACACAAACCATTCACTAAACACAGGAACTCCCCAGGACAGGCTGTGAAACCAAAGAAAGTATTAGTCCCCAGTGACTGGAAACCTCCTGGCAGCAGAGCATCATGGCTTGAAACAGTGGAGCTGCACACCCCCCTGACCACATGAGTGCTGGCAGCACTCACTGCACTCCCCAAAATCTGCCATATCATCTGCTCTTAACAGGGGCATATGGAGCCAGGCTATGCACCAGGGAAAGAGGGTTTTCCCTGTTTTGCATTGTACCAGTGGGCAATGTGTAGGACAACCACCTGTCTGGCACACCATATGTCAGAATCAATGCTGTTTTGTCTTTCCTGAATGCCATGGGAAAGCTGAAACAGGCTCTCTGGAGTTGCTATCAAAACTTACGGGGGACCTTGAAGGGGTTGTTGTTAGACACGTTGACAGGTGCACATATTCAGGGACTGGTGTGCATTACTGGCACCCTTTAGGAGGGAGATGGTGAAACCTTGGAAAGACAGACTGTGGGCGGCATTTGCATGTGTGTTTGTGTGCGGTTTTATTTATCTCTTGTTTGCACAGATTCCAAGGTGAGCAGGAAAGAGCTCTCTATAAGTGAGCTTGTAATCAAAACAAATGTTGCTTCAAGCAGAGGTGCTTTCTCACTGAATTCCCAAGGCCAGTCTGTGATGTTGACATGAGGGTAAGATTTTAGGCAATTTTGTGACCTTGGGTTTCGTTGCATGGATGCTCTGCCCACAAGAGGTGGGGCCACATGTAGAGAAGCAGCTTTGCACATAACTGCCTTTTTTTTTTTCTTTTTTTTTTTG